>CM033394.1:6175159-6330791 GCA_019426215.1 Buddleja alternifolia
AATGTGTCTGAGTCGGGCTACTCACGATGAAGCTCACGATGGAGTTTCCTGAAGGCGGCGCCGGATAGAAGCTTCAACCACCCCTTACATAGGATGGTGCACTTGAGGAGCGATTTGACATCATGAAGCCGTGCTACAACTTCTAAGCATAGTTCCATTGGTAAAACTGTGGTGATTTCGATTTGTTCTTTTTGTTGTGCCATGGCGGGGAGATGAAGACGGAAGCGCAATCAATCGGGGGGAGAAACAAACCCTAGAAAATCATCGCGACAAATATGAATTGTGTGTTTGATTTAATTCCTTTTTATATTCAAATACATA
Organism: Buddleja alternifolia; assembly: GCA_019426215.1. NCBI lineage: Eukaryota > Viridiplantae > Streptophyta > Magnoliopsida > Lamiales > Scrophulariaceae > Buddleja > Buddleja alternifolia. The sequence goes on from CM033394.1 coordinate 6,175,481, forward strand.
AGAAAACTAGAAACACACTTTTGATCAGGAAAAATGCGACTTTGACAAAGCGAATTCTGGAAGAAGACCTTGACCATTGACTTGGGATTTTGACTGGAATTAGGGTTAAAATTGTAATTAGCCAAGAGTAGGGATCAAATTGTAATTAGGTGGCAAGATTAACTAACTCGACAGCTTGTAACAAAATTTTGATATTTTCTTTTGCTTAACGCAATTAGCTGGTATAAAAGGGGGGGGGGGATTTGGTGAAATTAGATACATGTTTTGTTGGTGAAAAATTGTGATTCTCTCTCTATTCTTTGCAAATTCGATTTTAGGGTAAGTTTTACAGAATCAATTATTATATTGAATCTCAGAATTTACCTAGTTAATTTCCTCCCATTAATTTGTGGTTTCATCATCCCCAAACAAGAAATTAAATTTCATCTCTGTGTTGTTTTGGTGGGCCGGGTGTGTGTGTGTTAGAGTTAACCAATAATATTAATCAATACGAATTTTGGTCAATCAATAATTAAGAAACCAATTTTAAACAAGACGGTCGCATTTTCCAACTTGGTCTATGATTATGACCTAAATATTCCTCATATCACGTCTGTTGAGCCACCTCATGCACATACAGTTGTAGCCAATTGAACGAAAAAGTGTAATTAGAAGCATGAAATATGAGGGAAGGGTGGACAAGAAAAGGCAGACGGGCAGCACGGTGGTGCACATTTTCTCTCTGAAAAGATGCAGTGCACAGTTGTGCACTTTCCAGTGCATTTTGTTACACAGTTGTGCAATAGCACAGTTTCCCAAGTTTTACAGTGCATAGTTGTGCACTCTCGCTGCACGCCTGTGCGACCGCCTCAGTTTTTTTTTTTTTTTTTGAAGATTTATATCCCAAAAAAAAAAACAAATTTAAATCCACAATCCTAAAATTGAGTCAAAATCCCCAATTTCAGCCAACAACTCCATTTCCCCTTTCATCTCTCAGAGACGCAAATTGCAAAACCCTCCTTCTTCAGTACATCTCCAACCCGTCGCCCCACCCACTGTCACTACCCCCGACGGCACCACCGTCGCCCTCCTCCGTCCAGCAGCGTGACTTTGCGCGCGTATCTTCTCCACCGAGACGCCGTCGCCACCACCGCAGCCGTCGAGACTAATCAGCTGGAGTTGATGAGGCAATTGTCCGCTTACTTTCAGTTTGTGAACTTTCAACCCCCGCCACAGTGAGATATAAACTAATAATTATCAGCACTAATATTATAACTTTTTCCATACCTTATAGTTGATACGCTCTAAATAATAGTGATGTTCAACTTTTTTCCGTATGTAAATTTTACCTACTCGGAGAGGCAGTGGGTGGAAGAACAATTACCTACTTAAGAACGAAGAACGACGACTGATGTTCGTGACATTGCAAAAAAACCCTGAAGCTCTCATGGTCTTGCTTCACAAACCCTTGACCCAAACCACATCACAACTAGTTGCCACTATGCATCCACATTGTCGTGAAAAACCACACTCCTCAAAGCTTAGAGAAAATCTAAAATTGGAAAGGGTTCTTCAAAACATAGCCATTGGTTCGATTGTCAGGGGTTTTCCGATTGATAATAGATACTATATATCATTTTCAATAGCGTTTAGTGCTATGTGCTCAAAATGTCTCCGATGGACTGTCAGAACTTTAATAAAACAAGGCTGAAGTCTACTGAATTCGACATTAAACCCGAGTTGCATTTGAGCTTGATCGACTTGTGATAAATTCTTGAGTTGGTTCACAGTTAGAAATTAAGGGGGGAAATTGTGTAGTGAAATAAAAGATTTTACTAGTATTTTCTCTTTATTGCTAATGCCAGCCAGGAAGTTCTAGCAATTTCAGAACGTATGTTGCTGCATCACTGATGCAACATCACCGATCAATTGAGAGAAGTAACCATGCTATACAACCCGTATCGCCTGCAAGTTATGGCAGTTCAATGGAGGTTCCTGTCATACTTTTGCAATGTCATTGCTTTCGGTTTTCTTGCTTTTTTGAAGATTATATGTGGTATTGAAATAGTTCACGGGCTCTTTATCATTTAATTACAAAACAAAAAAAACCCATTGTCTGGAAAGTTTACATCCAGCATCCCCCTCTTGGTTGGACACTAAACAAAGCAAAACGTCAAGTGGTGCACATGTAATTTCCAAACAACGGGGGAACATTGTGTAATTTATCCTTGGAAAGAATTGTCGAACTCTTGTGTGGCCACATCTGGAGTTGTTCTTAAGAGTAAATTACATACACACCCTTGCATGAGATCCTAATTACGAAAAACACCCCAAATTTGAGACCCCCATCAGTAAAAGCAGATTACAATTTTACCCATGTGAGTATAAGCTAATTACTATTTCACTCCCTTGTTTCCGAGTTGTCGGCATCTGACAGGGGTGACAGGGTAATTTGCTCATGGGCTCGTGATAATTACCCAATAAGTGAAGTGAGGGGGTGTGGTTGTAATTATCTCTTATCTTTATCCAGTGGGTACTTCTCTATTGCAGATTGGACCCTATATCCTTGCAGGTACCCCTTCCAGCTCCATAGAATTAAAACCGAGAACCGGGGATCCAACTTATAGCTTAAGAACATCTACAGAACTGCTTAAAGTCTTAAACTGTATCTGGAGCCTCGAAGAGCAGCAAGTTTCTAGTATGTCACTCATCAAAGCATTAATAAAGGAGTTAAACCAAACTCGTTCCAAGATGAAAGAGTTGGTGCAAGATCAACAAGCTAATCAACATGAAATGGATGAACTAATGAAGCATATAAAAAACAGAAGATAAAATGGTTAGAAAGAACAAAGAGCAAGATAGAATCAGTTTTGCTATTCAGTCCATGAGAGACGAACTGGAGTGCGAGATGAAATTGAGAGGCGCTCTGAAACCCTTCACAGAAAGTTAGCCCGAGAGCTTCACGAGGTGAAAATATCTTTTGCTACCATTTCTATGGAGCTGGAGAGAGAGAAAAGAAGAAAGGTGATCTCTTGGAAAATCTTTGTGATCAGTTTGCATGGGGAATAGGGGAATTGAAAAAGAAATTATCAGGGACACAAAAAAGATAAAAACCCGGTTTTCGATAAATTGAGCTCTAAAATTGAAGCTTTTATTCAGATTAAAAGAAATGGAAAGGCGAAGAATGTTGACAACGAAGTGTCAAGGGGTCCCACGTTCCGAAGGAGTTCTTTAGAGTCGATCCCATTGAATGTGGATGTAAGTGGTCAAGATGAGGATGATGAAAATAGTGATTCTAATTGTTTTGAGCTAGAAAAAATGAGCGAAACGAACTTAAAATCCCGGGAAAATGAGTACCAGAACCCTCCTTATGTGAAAACAGTAGAAATTACTGTTTTACAGAAGCCCGAAAAATGTGAAGCAGCAAAAACAACTGTTTCTGAAGAAAAGTGAGAGTCTGAGGAAATCGCTGAACTGAATTCAATGATTGAAAATTTAATCAGAAATCACTATTCTTTGTCAGAAAGTGGGAAAAACGAACCTAATAAACATTATGGTGAGGCTTCTTCGAAATTGAGTTATTCGAGTCTCGATGTTTCTGAGGCATCTTCTAGGTTGCCTCCAGATTTGAAGGAAAATACAATAAAGGCAAAGGTTTCTGAAACAAGAACAAGGGGTCAACGGTCTCGATCGCACCTAAAAGCTTCGATCTTACCTTGTAGAAGCAGATGATTTATTGGTATTGCAGGTACTTAACTTTTTATAATGTCATTTTGAAATATTGTGTTTTATTAATGACAAAATTACCTACACTATAGTGCTAATTATCAAAAAAATCCTGACCTTTTCGAAATTACATAAAGTTTCATTCATGTTAAGACATTATTACAATTACACCCCCTGTGTATTTAAAAATTCTTTCAATTTCACCCATGTAAACCTTGCAGGTTACAAATAGACCCCTTGAGGGGGTCTCGTTGTAATTTATCAAAATTTAAGATTTCTTTTGTGATTAGCACTGATCGTGTCTAAAACACGTTTGCCTCTCGTCCTGTTACTTGGATCATGACATCGAGAAGACAAAGGTGGGTTTTTTTCCCTTCGGGTTTCCTTAGATGATTGAGAAGGTTTTTTTTCATCCAAATCTATCACAGTTGTGCATGGGGTGTATAGTAATGGAGCTGAAGTATATACATAAACAGAAGTAAATTATGATTTTTGGCTGATTGTAGAAATTCATGAAACTTTTGATTTCACATTCATGTCATGTAAATAGGGTATTTTGCATCATTATTGCCCCCAAGAATCGAGAGAAAATAACTTTTCGTTTCCATAGGCATCGTAGCAGCTCTCCTTTGTCTACTTAATGAATTCTCATCTTGTTCCTTTCCAATTCAAAGTTGTCAAGAAAGTATAAATTCAATCAAGTTGTCAAGAAAGTACAAAAATCTAACCGTCCTGTTTGCAGAAACTTGTGTTATTAGAGAAGTGCTGCATTTCAGAAAAAAGATATAAAAGTGTCAAAAAAAAAAACCTTTGTTTGCAAAACTTGCTAAAAGATCGAAAAAATTGAGAAACAAATAGAAAAAGTTGGTAGAAGTAACTCTAGAGTTGCTTTTACTTTTTGCTTATTTTTAGGTTTTTATTTTTAGAGAAGCGAAAGTACAATCTATAAACCAAACAATAAAAAACAACTTAAGTTCAAAGCTTAAAGCAGTTTTTTTAGTTTTCGCAAGCAGGGCTTAAGTATGCTACTGAATTTGTGATATATATATAGACTTTGAATGATTCTTATCCCGTCCCGGAATTGGCAGTCCCGGGACATCTAAACCACCCCATGTGTGGGGTCCACAGCTGGACCCCGCATGTTGAGTGACCTAGATGTTCATGGATTCGCTACAACCCAAAGACTTTTTTTCACTTCAATCTGAAATGGGGATATGCAAACGTGCCTGCTGAACTTTAAGATGAAGATACATATTGGCATGGAAGAACGGCGTCCCCCCCGACCTCATAAACTGAATAACGGTTTCTTGATGCCGTTTCTACATTCAAAATCCTCCTCGTTTTTATGTCGATCAGATTGTAACTATGTCCTACAGAAGCTTCTGATGAATAAATCCTCTGAAGAAACACAATTCTTTTCTTATCAGAATAATGAAATCATTCATTTTATTATTCTTATTATATACATACATACATTTACATATATATTTGAATGATTGTGGACTTACATAGATTACTTACAGCTAAGGCATCATCAATGGTTTGTTCTTCAAGCAAGTCCCTGGAGATGAAGTTCCTACCCATGGCACCAGCTGCAATCTCATGCTCAGAAGGTGGGACTGAATTAAGTGTAAATGTCTGCATAAATTATGGTATAGCATAATAAATTCCTGATTTTTCATCTATGAATCAAGTAAATTGATTGGTTCTATATGCAATTTTTTTGGAAACCAAGATTAAATTTTTTATTTTCGCGGTAAAATTATCAAGATAATCTGTTTCCTAACTCATCTCTACTTATCCCTGTTTGGGCGAGTGACCTCTTTTCTTGTTTCTTAACATGTTAGCGATTTCTCGTCTTTTGTTAAGTAAAATATAAAATGAAATGCTTAGTGAAAAAAGATGACCCACAGTGTTACTAGCTCATTTACATTTTAATGTTATCTTCCTTTTATCAATTCCATTACTAAACGTTTGTTCTATGACAAACACTTTTAAGAATATGATTAAGAACAAATACCTGTTGTGCATGATGCCAAATTTAAATAATTTCATTAGATCGGCACCTGGTCGTAAATTTTTCCAAAAGATAAAAATTCTTATTTAATGTCTTTTTAGTTTCCACTGTTGCTGATCAGTTTCATTCATTTTCTTTGATCAGAATTGATTTGATCTGTTGGACTAGACACGGGAGGCTATTTGAAATGATTGAGGCAAATTGTGGGTAATGGTAATGTTGAATTATCTAGTAAGAAGGCTAGGAACAGAGAAGGTGGAGAGGAGTGGTGTTGTGGTATCTGGGAAGAATGTGACGATTCGAAATTTAAGGTTTTGAATTCGTTTTCGGAGTCTAAGCTTCCTGATCAAGCGTTGGAGTGCTGTAAGACCTTCGATAAGCCATCGCGGATTCAGTCTAATTTGTGGCCTTTTGTACTTGACGATCATGATTTTATTGGAATTGCAGCCATTGACTCTGGTTTTTTGCGTAATTTTTACTGTGCTATATGCATTAGTTGTGAAATGTATTGTTGGTTTGTTTAGGTAAAACTATTGCATTTGGAGTTCCTGCAATTATGCACATGGTAGGCAAGCGGAAGAGTAAAATCTCGAAGAATGTGAATCCACTTTGCCTTGTTCTTTCGCCTCCACGCGAGCTAGCTCAACAAATAACGCGAGCTAACTCAACAAGTATGCTCTCCATTTATTCATTAAAAGAAGTATTTTTGAACCGATGTGCTCTTGAAAAAGACATTTATATAAAATATTATGACCACCTATTCCACTGAAACGGTGTCACATGTTAAATATTTTGGGATAATTGCATATCATATCCCTATGAAACATGAAATTTGCACGCATCCGTCTGTGTTAAAAAAAAAGCCTGAAACAACCCTATGATTTTCAAAACTCTGCACGAAACCCCCAATTCGTGTTAAATTCGCGGAAGGTAGCATTCACGCGCAGTGTATTTGAAGCAGAGTTGGGGTTTTCGTGTAGGGTTTTGAAAAACATAGGGACAGTTCAGACTATTTTTTTAATACAGGGGGATGTGTGCAGGTTTCGTGTTTCACAAGGGTACAATATGCAATTATTCCAAATATTTTAGGGATTATTCAGTACAGGTTTAGATTAAGTGTAAGGTTAGTTTTTGCCCCAGGACCAACAAGTATAGATCTGTCTGCTCGACTCATGGGAGCTCGAATGACAAAACTATGCTCATGTTAATTATTATTGTACACGAGTTAGCCGATGTTCTTAAATTGCCTTAGCATGATTAATTGGTCAAATGACAATTGAGAAATTAGTGACAATTTCAATAATTGACAAAAACACTACTATATCTCATTCTCACCTATAAACTCACCAAATTTTTATCATGTTTTTTAAATTTTAATAAGAAATAAATTAATAAATGCATCAAGTCGAATTACTTAATTAATATTTAGAAAAAATTACTAAAATCTCCTAAAATAAATTTTTATATCCAATAAACCCATAGAAATACTTATCAATCTCAATAGCCAATTTGCAAACTTTATTTGAAAGCTTAGACTAACAAATTTTTGGACTAAATTACCCCTTATTTCTTAAGTTAAAAATCGATGAATTGTTTTTTTTTTTAATAATCAAATTCTTTTTGCTTTGGATTTTCAAAATCTATAAATTGCACTTTACATATTTTATTTTTAACACTAAATATATTTATATAATTCATTTTTTAATTTAACATGGTGATTAACTGATTGTATAAAATTACAGTTTTTTAATTTTTTAAGCAGATTAAAAAATTCAAAATTCTAATTATCAATATAAAGATTCTAAATAAATAAATATCTATACAAATATACAATTGTTTAATTTTTAAAGAAAAATTAACAATAAGTTTAGATGTTGTATTTTTTTTATCAAAAATTTGTGGAATGAGAATTTTGGATTGAAAACTATTATCATGATTTGTTTGGATACAAAATTTATTAAAGAGCAATTAGCAATAAGTTTAGATGTTGTATTCTTTTTTATGAAAAATTTGAGGAATGAGAATTTTGGATCGAAAACTATTATCATGATTTGTTTGGATACAAAATTTATTAAAGATGCTTTTAGTAATTTTTTCTAATATTTACTATAATTAAATTAATATTTTATTATATCAAGAGCCGTATTGTTTTTTTTTTTTTGGGAAAATCAATTGCATAAAGATAAAAGGGGGTAGTACAAAAAAGTGCACAAGGGGATTCCTTGCCACGACCAAGCATCTACACTAAAACAAAAATAAGAATAACTAGTGTCTAACCAATCTAGTCTATAGACCAACATCTACCAAAAACAAGTAGACCCATGTTCGAACGTTTATAATGCACTTCGAACGATTACAAAGAATAACCTACCACGCTACCATCCAAATTCTTCTAATGCCAATAATAATATCATCACTCCTAAAAGCAAAATTCATCAATTAGAACTTTTCACAAGGACATCCTTGCTTATATGCCCCCTCAATGAATTAGTTTTCGTTCCTTTCAGTTCAGGTTGAACCCGGAAGCTTTGTGAATTGCCCGAATCATAATCCAATATATCTTCAACTAAACTTGCAAATTTATTCATGACCAGTAATGTATTCTTACTTGAATCATCTCCATCACCCACATTCCTCGCCGAGACCGTTGGATCACTCTTCATTTCTTCATTTCTTGTCGCTGGCTTTATACTTACACCGATTCACTCATCCATCTTAGGGTTTGATTTTGGAATTTTATTGATGACTTGTTGCTTAGGAACATATATATTCACCGGTGGTTTATCTTCCTTCCTAACTTTAAGACATTGTTGACAACTATGTCCAAACGACTTACATACCTTGCAAGCCGTGGGTTTCCATTCATATTCAACTGCTATCCTACATGAACCATTGTATTCTCCTGATTTCGAAGGTAGCAACATACCTCTTGAAATTCAGCCCCTATTGTCATAAGAATACACACCCTAGCATAGTCAATACGCCCCATAGATAAAGTAAACGTATCACGATATAATGGGCATCCTAATGCACTTGCAACAACACTCAACCCATTTATTGTCCAAAATTCCGCCGGTAAATTACGAAATTTGACCCATTCCGGAACTTTCTTATGCTCCTTCTTCTCAAGTGTCATTCTCATCCGCCATTTCTTAATAAACAACGCTTGACCTTGATATAACCAAGGCCCTCCCTTAAGAATTTCAGCCATAGCAGCCTCTGATTCAAATTTGAAGAAGAAAAATCCACTGCTAGTTGCTTTTACCTCCTTTAGCCCTTTCCAAACCGAGAGAATATACTTCTTGACTCCGAGAAAGTATGGCTTTTTACTAATGAAGTAGCCCACCAGAGCATTCTCCCACAGAACATACTTCTTGACTCCGAGAAAGTATGGCTTTTTACTAATGAAGTAGCCCACCATAGTATTCTCCCACCGATTTAATCCAGCTTTCATATGATCCCAAGTTGGACAAACAAAATATTTACCATTACTTGTTTCCGGTGGAATATATCGAAGCAATGTTCATTAGATCATTCAATGAATTGTGAAGAATCACTGACCACTCTCGGACCCCCACGTACACTCCCAATCAAAAACTCCGTTTGGTCAGCTTGCTCATTTGGTACTCATTCCAACGTTCGAACATTGGAACCCTGACGTTCGAACGTTAAGTCAACTTCTGGAGATTTTGATTCTGGATGCAACGTTCAAACGTTGGTTTCCTTACATTCGAACATTGCCTGAAAATTAGGGTTTTCCTGCGCGCCGCCAATTGACTTTCGAACGTCACTACGTTGTCTGCGCAACGTGTGCGTCTCCACCAGCCGAAACAACCCCTTTTCTGGCCAAACTTGGTACTTCCGATGTGACATCTTCCTTCAACAACGAGTATGTTTGAGCCTTTACCATCGGCTTTAATCCTATCAGGCATATATCACATTTGGAATGATTTTTATATAAATTGGAGATGAAACTATGTTTGCAAACCTTGTATTAACGAGTGGAGAATTGAAATCTGATTCTTTGTCCTCCATATTCGTCAATTGATGCGTTTTCTTTGAATTTTCACATCCTTCCACCCGATTAACCAAGTCTAAGAAATCAAGAACATTAAATACTCGAGCAAAAGATGGAATACTTTTTGGAATAGCTTCAAAATCTGATGCATCTGAAAATCGTTGTATTGTCAGGGATTTATCATGGATTGATGATGAAGAAGACCCACAAGAGGAAGATGAATCAGCCATGGCGAACTTTAATATGAGATTTTTAGAGAGAAAAAGTTAGAGAGAGGGGAGAGCATATTTTCACCCTAACCTATAATAAATTCAAGAGCCATATTCACTATAACAAATTGGTATATACCCACACATATTGCATATGTTGTTCAATTGTAAGGGGTCACGACTATAGTATCTCTCAAATTAGGTCATTTCTTTATTTGAATTTTATTCGGTTTATAAGCTTTGTAATTTAAATTATGAACATTATGATGTAAATGGACTCAAATTCTATACATATTTATATGAACTGATCATATATAACTAAACTATAACTCTTTTTCTTTTCTTTTTTATGTGGCTCTTTTTGGAAAAGACCCCAAGAACTTGTGAATTAGACTTGGTGGTGGCGAGTACATTTTAACTGTTATCATTGTTGCTACTACAACTTTTCATTTATTTTGTTATTATTATTTAGTAATATCATTATTATTATTATTATAGTACAAGATTGATCAGGACTCTCACTAGTGTATGAATTATTTTCTATGAGATTTATGTTAGCCCAACATGAAAATATATTTATGGATGAGTGTTGTTCCTTTAATCACACTAGCTGCTGGTATTAATTGAAATATTATTGGTACGTTTTATAGTTCAGGGACCTAAATAAGATAAAATAAATATTTCAGGGGTACAAAGTGTATTTTGCCCTTTATTTCTCTTATTAAAAACGTTAAACAAAAAGCATGAAAATAAAAGGGGAGCAACTTTTCAGTTGTTAGGGCTAAGCTTTCTTGTTAGTTTTCAGATTTTCTACAGCCCCGACTCAAGATCGCAATGGAACTCGGATCCGGTTATTGGGCGGCTTTGAACGCTAAAAATTCGGCGGCGCAGTATCTCACCCCAGAACTCTCTCCCTTAACTATCATCTCCTACCTTAATCTCGCCATGATATCGTGTTTCCAAACAAAGCTTCCCCCAAACATACTTATCACAACTCAACTCAAAACCACAAAGAATCCACAAACAAAACAACGAACCAACACAAAACCAATAAAATACTAACATAATAATATCACAAAAGCCCCACACGGCTAGCACAAATAATGTATGAAGGAATGATCAAGCTAATCACTCGCTGTACAAAAGGATATAGCCGAAGAAGAAACTGTCTGCAGGCCACATTCGAACGTCGGGCCCTCCACGTTCGAACATTGGTTCGTGTATTGAAAATCTTCGACTCTTCACGTGTGATCGGATCAAGTGATGAACTATTGTGTCTAGCCTCTCTAAGTGGTGATTCTGGAGCCCAATGTATGGTATTTTAACGTATTAGGTATGGGTGATTTTTTTATTTGTGGTGATGGGTGAAATATGGGTTTGTGTGGATGGAATTTTGTATGGATAAGATGGAAATATGTAGTAGATAATGGTGTAGGTGAAGATTTATGGAAGATATGGAAGTTTTACGATGGTTTCAAGTGGTGGAGATGGAGTTTGAAGGTGGAGGGGTTGTTTGGCGGGAGTTACTTGGGAAAGAAGAGTTTGTTTGAATGTTGGAATACAAAAATACCCCTAACTTGCTGATTTATGTCTAATGTATTTTCTATAAAAGAATCGAACTGTGTGATTCAGTGAGTATTTGCCAATTAATAGGAGCAAATCAATTTGCTCCACCTATACTATTAGTGGTTTCAGGCGGTGGAGATGGAGTTTGAAGATGGAGGGGGAGTTACTTGGGAAAGAAGAGTTTGTTTTAATGTTGGAATATAAAAGGGGTAAAAACACTAACCTATTCGAACTTTTCGAGTTTTGGCACTTTTTTATACAATTTTTTATCTCAATTTTATGGATTTTACACTTTTTTATCTATTGGCATATTCCGGCGGAATATTCCAATGGAATTTCAACATATGTGGCGAGGTGAGATAAAAAAATATAAAAAAAATAAAGTTTGGATAAAAAAGTGTAAAGAAAAACAAAGTTCGGATAAAAAAGTGTAAATTTTTTTTTATTTATTCATTTGGAATATGTCAATAGATTAAAAAGTGTAAAATCCGAAAAGTTGAGATAAAATAGTGGGAAAAAAAATTGTATAAAAAAGTGTCAAAACTTGAAAAGTTCAGGTAGGATACTGTTTTTACTCCAATATAAAAATACCCCCAACTTGTTGATTTATATCTAATGCATTTTCTATAAAAGAATCGGACTGAGTAATTCAGTGAGTACTTGCTAATTGATAGGAGCAAATCAGTTTGCTCCACCTATACTATCAGTTATTTTATTAAGGGTTGTTAACAAATGGTTAGTATAAATTTGTAGATGTATGAATAAAATACTATTCAAAAATTATTCGGGAGCAAAAATACAACTCATTTTGACATGATTTATATATATATATATATCATACTTTTAATCATCTATAATATTTATAATAAGATAAAATATTTTTATACTTATATTAACTATATCTAGATAGATGTTTTTAGGGTAAATTGTTAAAAAATTCTTAGGAAGATAAATTGTGAATAAAAGTATAAATTTTCTAATTTTAGGGGCAATATTGTACTTTCTGAAAAAAGTTAATTGATAATGAGTTGTAATTGCAAGTACTCTGTAACAACTTTTTTTCATTTTCTACTTGTGATTGCAAACACTACCCACTTCTGTTTCTTAACTGATTTTGCTTATTTTCTATTTATATTCATTTTTTCATAAGCAGTTGTGATTGCAAACACCCATACACCCCTTAATACTAAATAGCTAGTAAATTCAGTGATTTTTAGAAGTTTGACCAATCCAACCGATAAAGGCCTGTTTGCAAAATCTGAAAAAATCACTTTTGAGCTTTTGGCAGGATTTAAGCCCTTTTTTGCTGTTTGGTTTTACTGTTTCTAATTCTGCTTCTCTAAAAAAAAACTGAAAAATAAGTAGAAACTAAAAACATGTTCTTAGGTACTTTTAGCAGCTTCTTCTATATTCTGCTTTTTAGCAAGTTTTGCAAACAAATCCAACTTTAACTTTTCAACCACTTTTATAATTTTTTCTAAAATTCAGCACTTCTTTAAAAGTATAAGTTTTTTGCAAACATATTTTACATACACCACACATATTTTCACATACACTACACACATTTTCACACACTACATATATTTTCACACATTTTACACACACTATACACATTTTCATACATACTACACACATTTTACACACACTACACACATTTTCACACACTATACGTATTTTCACACACATTACACATATTTTCACACATACTTTGGGTCCTTGTTTGGTCCATTATAAGTCTAGTTTTCATATAATTTTTTTTGCATAAGACCCAGTTGGACCCGATCCGAATTGGACACAACCCAATTGGACCCGATCCGATCCAACCAATTGCCACCTCTAGTTTTCATTTTCAACTAAAAATGAAAACACACACTTTATACTGTTTTAACTGAAATTATTTTCATTCTCATTTTCAAATTTACGTTCCCAATAAATTTTAATTATTCTTTCAAAATTATATTTCACCTCACTTTTCTCTCACTTTTTTTTTATCACTTTTCTCTCTTAGATCTTGTCATCTTTCTTGAACTGTTCTCTTATCTTCTATCTTCTAATCATTATTTTTCAATCATTTCACTCATCATCGATCAACAATTTCAACAATTTAAGAAAAATACTACCAAACACATTTTTACTTTTTTCACACGAAACTAAAAAACTCATTCTCTCATACATTTTTTAAAATAACGATTGAAAATGAATTAAAAACACATCCAAACATAGCTCCACCATCCATTTTGAAACTCATTTCTAACATTGGAATTATAGGAAATGTGAAAGGTCCTTTTTCCCTCTAAAAAGGGCATATTTTTGGGGCACTTAGCGTGACCACGCAACAAAAACAATAAAAAATATGTATTTAATATAAAAATAAGTTAAATATTTTTTATTATTAATTTTTTACTATTAATTTGTTATTATGTGTTTGTGTTGTGTATGTAACTGAAATTTAATTTAGGCTTTGGTATACGGAAAAGACCCCCAAAGAAGAATTTCCCCTAAAAATAGGAACAAAAGTACAAAACCAAGTTTACAAAAACCAAGCAAAAGGCACTACGAACGAGGCAAACGCGTGCGATGACCATCCCGGCTACAGAAGATACACCGCCGACTAGGGTTCAGTGCGGGAGAAATGATGGCAAGAAGTGGCAGTGCGGCGAGTGGAGCATCCAGGACCAGCCCTACTGCGAGAACCATCGCCATTTGCTTTCATCAAACACTAACAATTCGAATCGCAAAGCTTCTGCTTCTGATGCTCCTAGAGTTGCGAAAAAGGTTCGCAAAGGCGGTGGTGGTATTTCTGTAAATAAGAAGCAAATGTCTGCATTGAGTTCCGAAGAGGAGGTGGTTCCGAAGAAAAAGTTGAGGAGCAAGGAGATAGAGCACGAAATTGTAGGGAAAATTGTGGAGGAAAATGTAGACGTTGATGACAAAAATGTTAGGGAAAGAAAGGGTTTAAGGATGAAAACGAGATTAGTGGGATCGAAAATTGCATTTTCTAGTGAAGATGACGAGAGGAAGTTGGTACAAAGGAAGAAGAAATCGGTCGACGGTTCTTTTGTGAAGAAAAAGGATAACAAATTACAGGGGATTGAAAAAGGACCACCTGCCAAGAGAAAGTATATCAGTGATGTATGTTTGTATTTAATATTCTGTTCATTTTTTTTTTCGGAATTGAAGAATAAAATTTGTTCTGAATGAGCAGGATCCTAAAGACATGTACCAGATGTGTCATCAATGCATGAAGAGTGATAGGAATGTCGCAAGGTGCAGCAAATGCTCTAAAAGACGATACTGTTTAATTTGTATCAAGATGTGGTACATTTTTTCATATCTATGCTAATATCAGTGAAAATTCTAGCTTTATTTATTTTCAATTGAGACATTACTATTTCTTCTTCATGTTGGATTTCTCCTGCAATAAATCATTTGTGGACTTTTCTTGACCTCATGAAACGCCTTTAGAAAACAGTGTCTATTTCATCCCCGTCCTCATCAATTTTAAGTACGGACGTTGGTTGACATAATTTATCCCATTAGTTTGTGTTGAAAAAACTTGTCTTTTTGCCTTGTTTTGTTGGCAGTTTTGTGTGTATACATGTTTCTGTAGTACTAGTGTCATTACCAACTGAATCTATTTTTACTACCTTTGTTTATACTTATAATGTGGAACAGGTAGAAGGGATAACAATAATGAATGTTGCAAAATGATTTCCTTTGTTTGATATTTTCTGTCTCTTCCCTTTCCTTTTCTTCACACTTTTTCTGGCGTTCGAATTGTGCATGCATTAGAACTTATTTTTAGATAAATTTACTGGTTGTTGATGGATGGTGTATAATATAACTTGCTGTTTGTGACCATTGTGGTAGTCTACAGCAGCTGAGATTGCTTATATCAGAAAATGGTGTTTGTCATCTTTTCCTTTCAAAAGTGAAAATTGGTCATGCAATTGTTACCCACGAGTGAGTGCCAATTGATAGTTTTGTCTGGACAACTAATTGATGGCTACTGATCATAATATTGATACAACAGGTCAAATAATGTATAATCAAAATAACATTTGTTGAGTTTTCAGGCAATCATAATGGATTAAATTGGCTTGAAACTCTAACTAAACCTGTATTGGAAGTTTCCATATGTTTTTTGTTTGCATGCTCATTGTAGGTATCCTGAGCTAACAGAGGTGACTTTAGCAGAGGCATGCCCATGTTGTCGTCGTAATTGCAACTGTAAAGCTTGTATGCGTACAGTTACTCCACTTGAGGTTGAATTTATAGTCTTCCTGTTATGTGCTAGTCTACTTTCCATTTTGCATGTTTTTGCCTTTAATGATTTTCTGATGTTTAATGCAGAATATATATTCTGGCAATCCAGAAGATAAGAGAGAAAAGATACGGTTTTACAAATATCTTATCTGTATTCTGCTCCCTTTTCTCGAACAATTTTGCATCCATCAAACGAAGGAAAAAGATACGGAAGCCATGATTCGTGGTAATTTGTCGACATTTATTGTGTCTATCTAGTGGACTTAATGCAATGTAAATCTATTCTCATCTTTTGAAGATGTTCTACTTCCTTTGGATTCGTTTCTGTGTGTGAAAATTGTTCAAGGCTTTGGGTTGGATAAGATAGTAGCAGTTTTGTTTGATAACTGGATTAGGAAAATCTTTGTACTACGGATTAAGCTTGGAGCCATGGAGGCTGGGCAGGTTGCTCCAAACTTGACTTAAGTATGTCAACAAATTTGCGTGTTTGATTGGACTGATATTTGTTTGTAATTATTATAATTGATATTTTAAAAAAGAAGCAGGTGCAAGGAAAAAAGAAAATAATATTGAGTCATTTAAAAAAAGGAACTATATGCTTGGTATTATGTAACTTTTCTCGCATTACATTAGAGATTGTGTGTAACTCTCAAGTTTGCGTTATGCATCTAATAAATAAGGTACAGAATTCAGTGAGTTCTCATGACTAAGATGTTTTTGTAGTTATGGATGTATATAACGTTAAGTATTTTTTCAGTGGACGTAGAAATTCTTTGTAGGGAGTTGGGCCGCGCAACTTTTATGTTAAGTCTCTTTACAACATTGATGATATTTATTACATTTTTAACTTTATAATTTATGATTGCTATTCAAATGCAGGATTATCACCTTCAGATTTAAATGTAGAGAAAATCGAATACTCCCTTGACGAGCGTATATATTGGTAGGCTTCCTTATTTGTATAAAATATATTAAATCTAAAATTATCCTTGATCATAATGATCTTGCATCTTCTCTTTCAGCAACAATTGCAGGACCTCTATAGTTGATTTTCACCGCAGTTGTCCAAATTGTTCATATGATCTCTGCATAACTTGCTGTGGGGAGATTCGGGAAGGCTGTTTGAGAGGATGTGACGAGGTTGTATTTAATTATCGTGATAAAGGAGAATCCTATTTACATGGACTAGAACCTTCAGAAAAGGGAGAAACTAAATCACGGACCTCACTACCATTGCCTGATTGGAAAGCACAGGAATCAGGTGAGATTCCTTGCCCGACAGAGGAAAGGGGTGGTTGTGGAAATGGCAAGTTAAAGTTGAGGTGGATTTTTCGTGAAAGCTGGTTTCCAGAGCTGAAGGAGAGGGCTCAAAATTTAGTTGTTGCTACTGCTGCTGAGATATCTCAAATAAATTCCAGTGAGTGTCTAGTTCGTAGCATTGATATTGAAACCGGGCAACTGAGGATGGCTGCTAATAGAACAAGTTCGAGTGATAATTACTTGTATTGTCCTTTGGCAACTGACATCCAGCCAGTAGGGCATCTGGACCACTTCCAGAGACACTGGATCAGGGGAGAGCCTATTGTTGTGCGTGATGTTCTCAAACTTACATCTGGATTGAGTTGGAATCCAATGGTAATGTGGCGTGCATTTCGTCAGATTTTAGTTAAAAAGGGTACCTCTGACTTGATGGTGACAGCAATAGATTGCCTCGATTCATGTGAGGTAAACACTTTTTTAAACCCCTCACCACCTCAGTTATCTTTGAAGTAATCTTGTCCATGTTGTTTGAGTGGGGTTGCTTACGTGTCCTGTAGCTTTAAAGTCTATTTGCAAAAAACTAGTGTTTTTTGAAGAAATGCTGAATTTTAGAATTAGAAAATGTTGTAGAAGTGCCAAGAAAGTTAAAAGTTGGGTTTGCTTGTAAAACTTGCTAAAAACTAGAATAAATAGAAGTTGGTAGCTATTGACATGCTTTTACTCTTAGCTTATTTTCAGCTTTTTTTTAAGAGAAGCAGAAGCATAACTAGTGAAACTAAACAACAAAAAATCACTTAAATTCAGCAAGAAGTTCAAAAATATTTTGTTTCTGCTTTTGCAAATAAGGGTTTAGAATGATAAAATTTAATTTTTTCCTGGCCTAGTTGTTTTGTCTAAGCTAATCATTATAACAAGATACGTTGACATGCAACCAGATTTTCTATTTTGGGTTCCACCTCTACCAAGAAAATGGGGCCTGGGGCTGTTTACTTCCTTTACTTCATAATGATTACATGCAATGCATTATGTTTTGAGGGTAGTCGTAAAATACTCAACCATCACCATTGGAAGAAAACCTAAAAGAGAAATTCGACGAACCTTGTTCAAGAGGCCAGTGCTGTAATTTAATTCTTTTCCCAGATCTCTATGCACTCTTGCTCGTGCCTTAACTTTGCAAAATCAACTCTCTACATTATTTTTCCTCGTATGCATCTTTATATTATATGTTATGCGATTTTAAACCAATATAATTAGAGGCCTTGATACAACACAGAAAAAGAAAAACATACAAAGATTTGCCGACTCTTAGAGATGATGATTTCTTTTTGATTGCAAAATCTTTAAGTTTCACGCAATTCTTCACCATCAGGTGGAATATCCTAGAATCTACCATAGATTACTACTTTAAGTGGCAGCAACATGTGTATGTTCTTTCATAAAAACCATACACTTATCGGAGTTTGTTGGCTCTTCTGTAATGCTTTGTGTTTATCCCACCAGCATCCTAGATAATTAGATATGATCAAACCCTTCCGCAGAAAATATTTTTCTAATGCATCTCCGATGCAATTTAGCAGTCTTCTAATGAGAACTAGGCTGCCAATCAGATAAACAACATATCTAATATGTTGGTTAAGGGGTATGCCTTTTCAAGCTCAATGTCTTATTTTCTTGGCAAATCGTTTCTCACCCCCTCTAAAGGATATTACAACATCTTAATTTGTTCTGTTTGTGCTTTATATATAGCTGATCTCTTGATGCCAGTACCTGTTAGCAATATTTCTAATAAACTCACTGACACTTCATCACATTGCCGTTGGTCCTTTTCCTTGTGTTTCTCTTTCTTTCTTAAACAAAATTCTTTTTTACTATAGAAAATGTATATGAACATCATTTTCTCTATCCTTCACATTGCTATTCTGAATTTTAAAGCTATCCTTCCTGGCACTTCTGTAATCAGTTCAAACCTATTGATATCTTTTCTTCTAATTTTATCATGCAAACTTTGATTGGCAATTCAGAAATCCACGAGTGTTCCTATTTTGGTTGGGGATACTTTTGATCTGAAAATATAAGTGTGTCAAGCATGAATCAAAAGGGTGATGTTATACTTAATAAGAAAAATTATGTCTACACCCCCTCACAAATGGCCTAATTACAAATATACCCCTCATTTTTTTTAATTACTCACAACCCCTGATGTTTGCAAACCTTATACGGCTGAATTTGCCCTAACGGAATCCTCAAACAGTAAAAAATGCCCTTGATTAAACCCTGAAAAAGAAAAGCAAAAAGATATCAGAAAATTAGAAAATAAAAAAAATAAAAAAAAAGGAAAAAATAATAAAAATAGAAAAGAAAAAGGGAAAATAGAAAAGGAAAGAAGGAAACATCAACGTCTGATCTTCTTCTTCACTGTGTCTTCCGCCTCTTCGCCCACCGCTCACCGCCCACTGCCGCCTCACGTCACCTCTTCACCCACTGCCTACAACGTCGTCTTCTTCACCGCCTAGCCGCTGTGTTTTGAAACAGATTGGTTTGATTTGAATTCTATCAAATTGATTTCGAATCGGTGCGATTTGAATTGATGTCGAGCTTTGGGGCGGCGAAAGGGGCGGATGGGCTCGAGTTGGTGTAGGCGATGTTCAGTGGTGCTATGGCAGTGTTCGTCGAAGCGATGATAGTGTGGGGAGCTGGCGTCACGGCGAAGGTGATCTACGGGGAAGACAATATTTTCTTCAATTTTCATTTTTTTGGCAAAATTAGATATTATAATATATTTAAATATGATAAATTATAGTATAAACGACAAATTAGCTTAAAATATTTTGAACATTTAATAATTATATATTTTTGCAAAATTTGATATTATAATATATTATAAATAAATAAATTATAGTATATTTAAATATTTTAATTATAATTATAAATTATAACATTAATGTTTTTATATATTTCTTAGACATTTTTACAATTTCTATAGCACTTTCAACATTTATTTAAAAAGTATTTTCTAATATTTTTATAATAATTTCTAACATTTACTAAATATTCTTTATATTTTTCAGATATTTTCTTCCAATTTCTAAATATTTTTTATATTTTAGAATTTTTTTGAACATTTACTAAATATGTTTTAATATTTACAAAATTTTATAATAATTTTTGATATTTACTAAATACTTTTTATATCTTTTCTAATATTTACATAATAACTTCTAATATTTTGAACATTTATGTAATGTTTTTTGTATTTGTTTTCTGTTCTTTTTTCAAAATTTGAATTTCTGATTAAAAAAAATTCAATAATATTGATTGTAAGGGCATTCTAGGCATATCACATAATCTTTAGCAGAACCTTAGTGTAACCCTAACGGATGCTAACTTAGTGTAACCCTAACAGATGCTAACGGATGTAAACATTTGCAAACACAGTGGGTGTGAGTAAATTAAAAAGTTGGGGATATATTTGTAATTGTGGCTAAGTATGGGGGTGTGGGCGTTATTTTCCCTACTTAATATTCTGCTCCTGCACATTGCTTCTATTCCTTAGCAAATCAATGTTGATTGATTGCAGATAGTATAACCGCAAGGTTGCATCTAAAACGAAATTATCATTAATAACCACATACTCAAAAATATAAACTCTTTACTTAATGACATGAGTACTGAGAATAACATCTTGTCTTCATCAATGGTCTTGAATTGCAACATATTTTCTACTTGCAACTTCCAGGTACCTAATATGTATGTGGGCTGGGAATTTGTGCCATGACAATTTGTAAGATTACAGAAACATCTTATTGGGGAACTGTTCGAGACCAGCTCCGTTGTATAGAGAATTCTTCTCCGAAAGGTGGGTTATGAGTGTCGAGGTAGGGAGGGAATTGAAGAACACGAGTTTTGGATAAGAGAGAGTTACAGATTAAAAATAAATGTGAATAAGAATAGTGTTTATTAGGAAACATGAGAAACAAACCTCATACTTAAGTCGCTTAACGTAAACTTTTTTTTCATCATAATCAACTTTATAACTGATTGACAAAAATGAATGTTTTTAGACTTAGAAATTTCCTACTACCTTAAGGGGATCTGTATTTTTTTATGGAATTTAAAATAATATATCAACAATGATTATGATCCAGCACTTCCCAAAACATGAATAGCATAAGTGTCACTGAAATTTGCCGATTCATTCTACATCTTGCTTACCATCACTTACTAAAAAGATGAAATACTATTGACTCACCAAAACGTCATGCATACGGTGCCTCAATCAATCAGTGATAATTAAATTATTATTATTTTTCTACCATTGTTTTTATTTAATTTATTTAAGTGAAATTTGTATGAATAAAGAAATTATATTAAAGATATATATAAGAAATGAATAAAACAAAATAAATGCATGGAAGATAAAAAAGACAGAAAAGCATGCTTTGGGAGATAAATAAGGAGTTGGAGAGAAAGTGAGGAATGGGAGGGCAGAGAATAGAGAGGAAAAAGGGGAGTTTTAGAAAGTAATAGCAGTAGAAAACTACCTTTCTAGACCAAAGAGACCAAAAAGATCCTCTTCTGTTATAAAAGTACAGATTTCTGTTAAAGATCTGCCTAATTGGGCGATGCATCACTTTCTTTTATGCTAATCCAACAAAATACCTTAAGCCTCGTGCTAATTATAGAAAAGAATAATTCCCAAAAGTTGAATATAGTTTGTTATAGGCTTCCTAATTAGTAATAAATTTTTTTCAGCAATTAATTTGCTGTTGCAGCATCTGGTAACTTCCCGTTCTGTTGCAAATAACAAAAGGATTAATCAGCCTAACCTGAAAACTTTATATTCCTGACAATAAAGAAGACTTCTTGTTCAAACGGTTTTTTTTTTTTTTGGGAGTAAGCAAGCTTTATTATAAACCAATTCAATTACAACCATAACCCATGCATACCCGGGAGTTACACCTGCACCAATCTATATTGTATCACTTTCCATAATACTATCAACAATATCATTCATTGTTCCATTCTTTAAACCAAAAACTCTACAATTCCTTTCTTTCCACAAAAAATAGATTGTTGCTGCTAAAACAATTCTTCTTTTACAGCTGGTAAGAGACTTCCCTTTACACTCGAATTCCCCAAGCCAAGGCTTCAGACCAGTTTTCTTTGGCAAATACCACCTGTATCTTCCCCCAAACTACTGTACAGACCTCTTTAGAAAATGGACATGCAAAAAATAGGTGGTCCCTACTTTCCATATCCTGTCTACAAAGCAAGCAACTCACATCATCAATTTGCATCCATGTACTAATCCGATCCCTAGCCTTCAATCTATTTAAGACTGCAAGCCAGAGTATAAATGTAATACCCTTCCCACATCGGGAAAAAAGGAAGGAAATTGAATAATTTGTATATAGAAGCCCTAGGATTCAAGTGTAACAATGAATATCCATTTTTGGGCCGTGGTTCAAATGCCTAACTCAAGGTTACGTTCAGTGGGTTCGATAGGATTTCTCTGGTCCAATGGGCTCTTGGGCCCGGGCCGTGACAAATGGTATCAGAGCCGTTCACTAGCCAAAATTTCGGGAGCTAAGTGCTACACGGGGCGGGAGCTACCTCTTGAGGTTGCGGCGCAAAGTGCTACGCGCGTGATAGCCGCCTCTTGAGCCCATGGAGCCATCGCTAGAGTCCCTACGCCTGGTGACGGGTCCTGGACTGAGTCACGCCGCGACGAGTATGTTGCTCCTCAAAGGAGGGTGATTGTTACACCCCTCCCACATTGGAAAAAAAGGAGGAAATTGAACAATTTATATATTGAAGCCCTAGGATTCAAGTATAACAATGAATATCTATTTTAGGCCGTGGTTCAAATACCCAACTCAAGGTTACGCTCAGTGAGTTCGATGGATGGTCCAACAGGCTCGTGGGCCCGGGACACGACAATAAATCTATGTCTAGCCATTGGGCCCTTTCCCCATACTAGGTTTCTCCATACAACATCATCAACATGTTCTTTTATATGCATATAGGAGAAATTACCTACCAGGTTCAAACGGTTTTCACCCTTGGTGCTTTTACAGATTTTTTTTTGAATTTTCAATAGTTTGAGGGTAGCCTATTAATTTTCAGTCTTGCAGCAAATTTTAGTTATCAGTCTCTTTTGTGATTTTAATTGTTATCTGAGTTATATGCGGAATCCTTGGTCAAATACATATGGTCAGATAGGATTGCAGTTAGAACTAGTAAATTGATTCTAGTTTCTGTCTGAATCTTCTTTAACTCTTTTGTAACTAAGCTTACTTTGCCTAACATTGATGACAATTGAGAATAGTGCTGGCTATTACCGTTTCTTGGTTTAACTTTGTAAGGAAAATCGCTAATCAATGTGAACATTGGTTTGCTTTAACAATTGGGCACTAATGTAAATACAATATACGAGATTGTAGATATTTGTCTATCTGAATGTTAGATGTCACTGTAAGCCACTAAGACAAGGTCCATGCCACCGTTTTGAACATTTACTGGTTTAACTTTTTAAGGAAAATCGCTAATCAATCTGAACATTGGTTTGCTTTCACAATTGGGTACTAATGTAAATACAATATACGAGATTGTAGATATTTGTCTGTCTGAATGTTAGATGTCACTATAAGCCACTAAGACAAGGTCCATGCCACCGTTTTGAACATTTACTGGACAATATATATATATATATATAAACACATTTATAAAGGAATTGGTGCATGCACAGAATTTGGTCCCTGATGGTGTATCATTTGAGACTGTTTTTTAATAATAAAGAGATTGTGAGTCGGTCATTATTCATTTATTAGCTACTACGGTGTTGCCAGTAGTAAGTCTGGAGATTACAGTGTCTCATCAGCTAGACTACACCAAGATGCATTATTCATTTATGCCGGGCAATTAATTGTCTTGTATGTCTCTTGACTGTTTCATGCTTTATTATGATTCTGTGTATAAATTGTGACTTTATGATTGAG
Organism: Buddleja alternifolia; assembly: GCA_019426215.1. Lineage (NCBI taxonomy): Eukaryota > Viridiplantae > Streptophyta > Magnoliopsida > Lamiales > Scrophulariaceae > Buddleja > Buddleja alternifolia. The sequence goes on from CM033394.1 coordinate 6,199,520, forward strand.
AAAAAGTAATTTTTTTCATTTTCATGTGAATCTGTAGGGTGATGTTAACATTCACAAGTTCTTTAGGGGATATACTGAAGGACGTGAAGGTTATAGATCCTGGCCCGAATTGCTTAAACTGAAGGATTGGCCTCCATCCACCTTATTTGAGGAGCGATTGCCACGCCATGGTTCTGAATTTATTAATGCCTTGCCCTTTAAAGAATACACACACCCACGTTTCGGAATTTTAAATTTGGCTGCAAAATCACCGAAGGAAATGCTGAAGCCAGACCTGGGGCCTAAAACGTATATCGCTTATGGATTTGCTGAAGAGCTGGGACGTGGGGATTCTGTGACTAAACTTCACTGTGACCTTTCAGATGCGGTGAGTTTTACTAGTGTGTGTGAGTTTGTTTTGCTTTGTTTTGCACTTGACAAATATGCACAGTTGTCAAAATCGTCATTCTAGTTTATTTGATATATAGTAGTTTCACGAAATCAACAGATAGACTCTGTAAGTTCCATGGTAGTAACGAGTATTCACCATTTAAGTCCTATGCATCTTTGATGAGAGTAATCGGGGTGGTTTATAAAACTTTATATTTAGCCACCCTTTTTGGTTTTTGAGGGAACAAGTGCTTATAATTGGTTTATTTGGAAATTCTCATGTGAATCCTGTAATCCCCATACTATGTCATGTGATATGGGTCCTGTTTACTTCAATATTTAGACACTTGTCAATTATAAATTACTGTTAGCAAGTTCTGAAATACGGTTTTAATTAATATATGAATTGTCGTGAAACTTAATTAGTATAGTTATCAGTTCATATTTCCTAATCTATTGCTCTCTTATTCCCATCACGTACTGGGTGAATTTGCTCTCAAATGTAAACTGGAAATTTTCTTACCATCCAGATAGCATTATAGATTTGATCGAAAAGGATTCCCAATAAAAAACATCCTTTTGCTAAGAAGAGTTATTAAATTTCGTCTTCCTCGTCTCTCTAAGTTTAGAATTCCATGTTCTTTTATGTCTGGTTCGAGGGAGAAACTGGATTTAAATATTGTACATTAGGCCGCGGTCATCAGCCATAATAGATGAACCATCTAGGCGGCAACTACGAATTGCACACTGTAGTTGGCAATAAAGAACTGGCTGATATCAGACCTCTCAAGGTAACCTCAGAGGTGAAGTGATACTAACTCTTAGCTTGTCATATCGACATCAGGTTTCCTCTAGTATCGCATCTGCTACTGTCTCTGAGATTGTTGTGATTCAAAGAGATATTATTGTGTAGAATTTTTCATGACCGTCAAATTTATACTATTTATACTATATATAAAGTGAAGGCTCTAGAGTAACTTCCTTAGTATGCCAACTCTTTAATGGCATCTTACATACTCTAAAACTTCGACAGTGTCCAAAATAGTTTCTTCCACTATCTCCTCTCTTCTTCACGTTGTTTTTTCCTCTCTCCCTTTTTTTCCTGACTCATTTTTGTTCTTATTTCGCCCTAAGTATTTCTTTCTTTCTTCTCTTATTTATTTTTCTCTTTTTTCCTATTACATAACTACTTATAATAATCGACATAAAATCAAAAGTAAATTTTATGCTTACATAACTTCAAGCTACACATATGATATTGAGAAAATTTCATATTACAAAATAATAAATAAATTAAGTATCTTAATTTATAATTTTTAAAAAATTAAGCACACGCGTCGAGCGTGCCACTGCAACTTGTGTTAATAATTGGGTAATTATTATTCGTCACGTTTGACTAACGACTGCTAGTCGGGGAAGGGGGGTCAATTTAAGATTTTATAATAAGAGGTCTGTTATGCGCCAAAATGAGCGGGCTGGACTATAATTACACTAAAGAATAGGGGTAATTAACCCTAATAATTGTTGTTTCTGGAAGTTACCAGTGGCTGGATATCAGTCTCTTATTGTCTTTTACTATTGTATTACAACTTGATTTTCTAAATATTGTCTATTATTATGAGTGTTGAATTTGTTAAGCTATTCATTCAGGTGAATGTTTTGATGCACACTGCTGCTGTGGCTCCTACAGCTAATCAGCTTTCAGAAATTGAAAAGTTAAAGAAACAACATACTGAACAAGATCAGAGAGAACTGTTCAGTAATGTCAATACAAATCTGAAAGAGACTGAGATGGCTACGCCATATCTACTAGAGTCGGTAGATGGAGGTGCACTTTGGGACATTTTCCGAAGACAAGATGTCCCCAAGCTTGAGGAATATCTTAGACGACACCATAAAGAATTCAGACATACCCACGGTTGTCCTGTAGAGCTGGTAAGAACAAATACAAGTTTTTCTTATTAAATGTTACCCGCATATGCATATATTTTTCCCTTCTTAGTGCATGCATGTCAACGCTGTAGTTACATGCACTGGAGTGAAGAATCTTTGCAGACACTGTAATACGTGCTCCCAATTCCCCCTTTATGATCACAAGAGTTTATGGCTAATCTCAGTTCAAACAATTTTTTTTTTCTCTCTTTATGAATTTTTGCCCCCAATCTATTGTTTTTCTATAGGTTGTACACCCGATTCATGATCAGAGTCTGTACTTGACCTCGTATCACAAAGCAAAGCTCAAGGAGGAATTTGGTTTGTTATTTTTGGAGCTTTACTAGGGTTATGCCATTTGTTGTCGTTTGTTTTCTTGTAATCATGTTGTATTGTCAATTTAAATAGGTATTGAACCTTGGACTTTTGTGCAAAACCTTGGCGAGGCTGTTTTTATTCCTGCTGGATGCCCTCATCAAGTTAGAAATCTTAAGGTATTGTCATCCTTCAGAAACTTCAAGTTTTAACTTGCCCGTGCAATTCTTTCGTTATCTTGACTAACTAGCATTTGTTTTTTATGATGTCAAAGTCAGATATTCGCTTTGATACACTAACTCCAAAATTAACTATTTTGGTTTGCCATTTTGAATTAAGTGATTAGAACTATGGTCTCCCATGGCAAGTATTTCAAATTAATATTTAATGATCTACTACTTCTATGTCAGATTTTGCTAAGGTATTTTCTGATATAAGGGTTTTATGGAGAAAAGTATCACTTAGAAAAGGCCTTCATACGTTTTGGTGTATGTTCTCGTTGGGGTTTAAACTTCTTCGAGAATAGAACTGTAGAGTGAAATGACGGTGACTGAGTAAATAGGAATGAACTATATGAAGCTAGCTAACTCCGCGTAAATTTGACATGCCTGGAATACTAAGAAACAACATTTACAGCATAAAAACTAAGATGAGACTATCACTGTTAGTTGAATAACCTTCAACCCGTTGCCCTTATAACTAAGGTAACTTTACGTGTTAACTAGGAATGTTTCTTTTCAAACAAACTTTTTCCATTCCGACAACCCTCTGTCACTTGAATTTGATCTCACATTGCTTACGACGAATCCTCTTGTTGTGATCTACAGTCTTGCATAAAAGTTGCTCTTGACTTTGTTTCCCCTGAAAATATTGGAGAGTGTATTCGCTTGACCGAGGAATTTCGTATTCTTCCCCAGAACCACAGAGCTAAGGAGGACAAATTAGAGGTACACAGGTCTTTAGTTTGATAGTTAGGATATTTCCCCTTTTGGGGCATTGCTTTGGTAAATAAGGAATTTCTTTCTTTCAGAAGTTATTGTTTGAATTCTGATGCAATGAAAATTTGATTTTGTTTGTGCAACCAAATACTTACCCCATTGCTTGTTGATTGTTCCATTTCAAGCAACTTTGCTTGTTTTGTTATTCACTCTTTCGTTACGCTTGTTTCTGACTAATGGAGACTACAATTTTTCTATTATTAGTTTAATTATAATGTAAGGAGTACTTTCCTTGTATATGGGTGTATTCCATTTTTTCGTAAAGAAGTTTAATCTACTTCAATTGTTGCGCTAATGCTCCTATGGTTGCATTACTTGAAATAGGTGAAGAAGATGGCTCTACATGCATTAGATGATGCCGTATCTCATCTCACGAAATTAATCTTGTGAGTATAGCTTGCTTGATCTTTCCAAAGTTGAATTCTATACACCTTTCTTGTGAAAGTTGGGTTTTAATAGTCTTAACGGTTGAAAGTGTGATTTTCTTCACGAAATATCAGCTTTTGCAAACTTTCTTGTGTTTCAGCATAAGGTGGAACATTGCCATTCATAAAGTTCAATAACTTTGATCTTTTAGGCAATGTGTTTTGAAACCCGGACCGTTAATCAAACCGGAAAATTGACCGGGTCAAGGGTCACTGGTTGCCCGTTCGGTCCAACTGCGGTCCAACCAGTGATGTCATAGTTGACAAAACTAAAGATATTTGTTAAAATAATTTTTGAATGAATATTCCACTAAGAGATGCACAATATATATACAAGTTTCAGCTCAATCTAATTCCTAGAATCAATCTATTAGATCAAGAATCTCCTACAAACATGCTACCAAAAGATAGCCTACAGTTACAAATCCGTCCTACAAATCTGCCTTACAGATATGCATAACAATTACAAAATCAGCCCTTAAATATTTACAATATTAAATAAGGAAATAATATATATGATTTCATTGACAATAGTTATATAATAAACAATAGTTATAGTACTATCAATATATATTTTGGGATTATATAATTTAAAACCTAAACAAAATAAAAAACCAACTTAAATGCAACCCAAAAGAAAAAATGAAAAGATCAACTTAAATAGGTAACCTTCAGCAACATAAAACTACAAAGGAAAAAAAAAAACCCCGAAGAAAATAATATAAAATAATAAAACGAAAACAACACAGCCTGCCAAAACCCTACTCCTCCACAGTTTACATGCCGCAGTGCCTCTTCTTCATCTTAACTTTTCATCGGTTTTTCTTCCTTTTTTTCCTCTTCTTCTAATCTTTTCTCTTTCTGGTTTACCTCTTTCATCCACTTACAAATATGCTACCTTCGGTTTCATTCTTTATGCACTAAAAAATTGAAATCTGAAAAATGGGGAGGAAAAAAAAGTACAGATGCTTCTCTAATATACCCCAGCGGGTTCTACCAACCAGTGAAAAGGCCGTCCAGTTTGGCGGTTCAACCATTAGGTCGGATGGTTTTCAAAAAGTAAGCCGGTTTTGAGTTCATCCAATTTTATAGCCCTCACCGGACCGTTTAAGCTGCGGCCGGTGGTCTGGTTGGTCCCGGTTAAAACACTGCTTTTAGGGTAAGGTCACTTTTGGTCCGTTATGTTTAATGTTATTATCACTTTAGTCACTCATGTTTAAATATTTCTTTTTGGGTAAGAACTCATGTTTAAACATTGAATTTAACATCGCTAACGTTCAAATTTGGTTTCACTTAAGTTCTTTTTGACATATTGACCCTTAAGGTTGGTTTCACTTTAGTCCCTGAGCAATGCATGTTCACATTTAAGAACAAAAATTTATAAAAGGTCTTACGTGAAACCAAATTTGAACATTAGAGATGTTAAAGTCACAATTTAAATATAAGGAACTAAAATTCAAAGTTTGTTAGTTTAGTGGTATCAGCTTCCACTTTCATGTGAGAGGTTCAGATTGTCACAAGTTGTGATTTTTCTCTTCTTGTTTGGAGTCTAATAGGGCCTGTGTGGCCAATGATTAAAAACCATTGGACCGACCTGGGTTTGTCGGGTCAGGGTATACCGTTCATTTAGTATTAAAAATAAAATAAAAAATAAGGAACTAAAGTGATTCTACCATTAAACAAGAGGGACCAAAAGTAACATTACCCTGATCTTTTAAGTTCTAATTATGTAGATCACAATGTTGATCAAAGAATGTGTATGTGTGATTGATATTATTTTTCTTCTCTAAATCTGACGACAAAACAATTGCAGTCCTGAAGAACAAGTCGAGAAGCTGGATCGTGGAACTATGGCATCACGCCCAATCGGTCAACAAAAGGAAGATGTCCACTTATCTTGACATATCATGTTCATTTTTGTTTCGAAGCTATGCTTCAGCGGAAGTATTGGTGAACAAGACTGACATCAACTTAAAATAGTGGTTTAGTTTTCGTTAACTTGTTCCCTTTTTGTCTTCAACAGTTACTTATGTCCGATGCTCTATGCAGCCATCTTGTTAACATGAGAATACTTTAGCCATTTTGGTCATGAGAATACTTTAGCCATTTTGATACTTTTACATAGGAAACGAAGTACTCTTCTCGCAATGGCTTTTGCCAGGGATCATATGTAGGAGGGTTTCCTCCACTATTATTATTAAGAAATTAAGGAATGAAGGTCGTGTCTTTCTATTTCATAGCTAGTCTAATACCCCGAAATACATGCAATGATTTGAGACTTTCTGTTAGGATTGGAATGATTTTCTGGAATAATTTGTGATATAAGTAAGTAGAGAGAGAGAAATCTATATCTATATCTATAACTACTATAAAAGTATGAATGTTAAGAAATAATTTATATTTTTTAACTATTTTGTGAAGACCAAAATATCCCCACATGAATATTGTGTTAGGAAGAAAGTAAGGTTGATTATGTATATAAATTGATTGTATTAATTATTAATTTAATATAGCCTCCTCAAATAATTTAATGTTGTTCATTGTACATAATATTATAATAATTGAGTTACTATGTTCATTGTATATTTTTAGTGATCTACTTTTTTAATTAGATATTATTTTATATATAGTTTTTAAAATAATTGGTATATATAAGTTAGTAAGTAAGAAATCTCTAAAATCTCAAATTGAAAAGCACGTAGGCCATACAAATAAGCTGGTGAGATTGCATTTTGCAATTTTTACCATACCAGAATTTTTATAATTGTGCATGTGAAAAAGAATGTGTACCATTTACTTTTCTAAGTTTTCAATCACCATTTATAAAAGCAAGAATATTTGTAGAGATTAGGGGTGTAAGTTGAGTCGAGTCGGCTCGCGAGCCTAGCAAGTTGAGCTCGACTCGAGCTCGAGCTTCGAATTGAGTTCGAGCTTGAGCTCAACCCCAATTTCCTTTATTCGAAGCTCGCAAGCTGGCTCGTGAGCTTTTCGATTTTTTCATATAATTTTTAGTTATATTATTTAAAAAATTGAATAATTAAAAAAAAAAGAAACTAAAAACTCTTCTTTTCACTTTCAACCATTCTCGTCTGTCAGTCTCCTTTTCTCAAAAGTTCAAAAGCAGATCTGGGACCAGTCCACCACCCATCCACCTTAGACCGGAGACCATCACTGGAAAACTACAACCACCACCATCTCAGGCTGACCCCCAACCTCGCGCTACCTCCACAACGTCAATTTGTGAAACCCACCACCGCACCTGTGTGTGCACCACCGCTGTCATTACTGATTGAAGCTCCACCACGTCCTCCGTTTGTGCATCGCCATCGCACGAAGCCACCACCACCATCTTCAACGCTGGTGAACCAACAGTTGAAAATCAATTACTTACTTTATTATTTTTCAATTTTCCTCCTATGAGCATTTCATTTTCTTGTTCACAAACCTTCTTGAATCCTTGGCTCGATTCGAGCTTGAGAGCCTGGGCTCGACTATAGCTCAAAATCTCCAGCTCGCGAGCTCAAGTCGAGCTTTTTCTACAAGCCACGAGCTCGAGCTCCCGAAATAAAGCTCGACGAGCTCTAGCTCGAGCTCAAATACTACCACTCGAGCTCGAGCTTGGCAAAATCACCAGGCTCGGCTCGTTTACACCCCTAGTAGAGATAGTCACTGAATTTTATTGAAATATCAATGTTGTTCATTTCTTATGCAAGGTTGGTATGTTGATTTCTAATTTTGATTTTCAAGCATTTGTGCATTTGTTTTTTTTTTAATCATTTTCATGTTCTTATTTTTGTGACACTAATGATCTCCAATTTTACCCTTACTTTCTCTATTTATGTAGTTTATATTTTACTTTTTGGGTTTTCTCTTTGTTTTTTATTTTGAACATCTTTGTTAGTTAATATGTTGCTCAATCTTGCAAGTTTCTCTTAGTTATTTCATTTTTTTTTAATTTTACATTCTGCAATATCAAGAAATTTATTAGATACTTATATATATATATTGTGACATGATAAAAAAGGATCCTTATACTTTTATTCGACTTAGATACTTGATCTCAATAATCTATATCTTATGTTTCGATCAAGGCTTCGGCCAATCATATCAAGAAATTTAATGGGTAATTCTACTTATATATATATATATCTATATATATAGTGAAATGACAAAAAATGATCATTACACTTTGATTTGACTTAATTAGGTATTTGATTTTAATAATTGATATTTTATAGTTCGATCAAGCCTTCTATTGCGATTCACATGTAATTTGCCAGTATATCTCAAGTTTCGTATAGGGACCTTCGTGTTATGCTTCTCAATGGCGTTTCATTTTTAGTTTTTCTTCATGATCATATTGGGAGAAAAATTATACTGATGGGTATATAGATAAAGAAACCTATTATTTAAGGATTATTACGATTTTCTCTTATGATTATTTGTTAAATATATTTAGTCCTTTTTTTTCCACTGACAACCAATTTGCTTAAAAAATTAGTTGATGTTTAGTAGTTTTAATTTACATACTGTTTTTACTCAACGTATGTCTTCTACAAACATTAAGATCACATACATATTTTCCAACCATTTTATGTAGAATTAGAAATATGATATAGAAAAATTTATGTTATTCATATATATAATTCTTACCTTTTTGTTTTTCGTAAATAGTCACTCTTCTCTTATCCTCTCACTGACTCTCTGCAATATTAGCTTTGAATTTACAATTACTTGATCAATCTATTTTTTCTAGCTTTTTGTTATCGATTCATACTGTTTTCATATTTGTTAGTCGAATAAATAAAAAATAGTTACTACTATGAAATTCTCCTGGGCAAGCTGCTTTTGAAAATTTGGAAAAATATACGTAAACAAGGAAAAAAGCATAAAAAGGGAAGAATGGTCACCTATTTTGTTTAATTTAACTTTGATGAAGTTACTTTGCTTCTCTTCCTTTTTTTATTTATTTCTTTTTCTTTCCTAAGTGAATTTCTATAAATTTAAAATAATGGAATACAATGAAACAAAGAAGGATGAAAACCCATTAGGCTGCTTCTCTTCCTTTTCACTTAGACTCTTGGTATTCATGGCTATATGCTTTCTTATTACAATCCATGTACATATTCTTTTTTGATGCAATGAATAGTAATTGAATAAATTAAAATACACACACACATATATATATATATATATATGATATGACATGGATATATATACACACACACACACACACATATATATGAACTATATTAAAACTAATAAATAATGTCTATAAGGACTAGCGGCTGGAGCAGACTTGATGCGTGTGCATTGTAAAAAAAGTTAAATATTAATTATATCAATAAAAAACTTGTGCCGCGGCCATGGCCAAGAGACGGAAGGGGTTTTCAAAGGCGGGGAGGGAGATCATAGTAACACCACCAGCACAGTCACCAAGTTTAGCTGTGCAGGATGAAAGCAATTGGGACCAATCGATTGGAAAACAGATCGAGGAGTTGGAAAATGAGGTTGAATCTGAATATCAATGGCATCTTCAGTTGATTCTACAAAAGCTTAGCCTCTCTGTATCACGAACCACACAGGAAACAGAGATTACACAAGTTCTAGAGGAGTGTCTTCAGAAAATCCAAAACCCTAATTGTGTGATTGAAAAGGGGGAACAACCTGGGGGAGATAGTGGAGACCAAAATGCTTCACCTCCGCAGAAAATGGGAACGGTTTGGGATGATTTTGATGTTACTAAACTGAGGGCAACATGAGGCAAGCTTCAGTTTATACCACCGGAGGAGAAACAAGGCAGTAAAATTGGGCGAATAGGGGTGGAAGATGTTAATACAGAAATAGAGTATTGGAAATCTGCAATAGTTTGCTATGTGCTGGGATCAAATCCTCCATTCCCCATCATGAATGGATACCTTAAACGAATTTGGGGTAAGTATGGTTTAGACAAGGTTTTACTAATGCATACTGACACGCTAAAAGCTAACGTGCTATAATAGCAAGTGCACTAGTCGTGTGTAGTAATAAAAGTGGACGAGAAGTCCGGATTGTCGAACCACAATGACTTGAATTCTAGTTTAAGATTTTATAACAACAAAGATCAAAACAATAAAGGTAAAATGAGTGTGAAATGCGTAAGATAAGAACAAGGTTGAACAAATGATTTAAAACAAAATAGAAAGGGAGACTAAGGCACATGCTAGGTTCAAATTGATCAATTATACTTATAAAGATTCTCGTTGAAGGATTACGCTTATATTGTTATGGTGAGAGCTCCGAGGGTAGAGAATAACCGATGTCTCGCGTATAAACTCCTATGCTTAGATCGTGATTTCCCCCTATCCGAAAATCTAACCACTAAACATGCATTAACGTACTAGAGTTCACTCGATTTGAATCGAACAACTTCACGAATCTTTACCTATGCTAGGGCAATTCCTCATTAGACGGGTCATGATGTGAATTTCTTGCACCCTAAGTCAATTTTCTCCCGAAATATTAACTTAGGCATAAGATTCTAACATATAGTGATCAAGTATATGCAAGATAGACAAAAATACAAATTCACATCACATAACAATATAAGAACAACCTCAACAATCATCTATTATAAGCATATATCACAATTTGGCCTTACATGGCCCTAGTCTTATGAATTTAGTTCATAATGGATAATATGAAAAACATAAATGAATTAATACACATGTTCATAGACATAATTGAAATGAAAAGCTATAAAAACTCCCTCAAAAGTGAATAATGATGGATCTTGAAGTTGAGCCTTCAATCCCCAAGCTCTTTCCTTCCTCTAGTTTTCCTCCAAGAGTGATGAAGAATGGTGATGAATGGTGGAGAAATCAGATTAGGGGCTGCTAAGAATCTGAAATTGATAGTGAATGATGAAGAGTATGGGTTCGCCAAAATTCCACTAAAGTATGCATTAAGAATTTCCATTAAAGTTCCCCAATGAGAATTCCACCTAAGGTGATGCTTAAAGTTTGACTTTTAAGATTCCAACCAGCTAAAAAATGCTGAAATTTCGGCCATTAAGCTAACCATGTGAAAACTTCAAGCATGCTGCCATTTTCTTGCTTTCCAGCGCAGTCTTAGTATTTTCCTCATAAACTTCTCCACAGATCTCCAAATTGGATGATTCAAGTCCCCATGTGAAGCTAACACATAGATCTACAACTTTGCAGAAGGACATTTTGTCCAATTCGGTCTCTAAGTATACCTAAATTACGTTTCAACATGGAGGTTGTTTCTGATTTGGCGCCCATAAAGTAAATCTACCAAGAAAACACTTATGACAAAACACATGTGCTGAATTATGGCCAAAAGTGATTCTTACCCATCATATAAGGCTGGAATTTAGGCTGAAAAAGGAGTAACATTCGGACTTTCCATGCCTAGGCATGACTAGGAAGGCGTTGGGGCGTATCCTGACACATGTACTTTTCTGTTCGGCGCAGCAATCGTATTTACTTCACAATTATCTCTATAGACCTCCGATTTGGATGTTTCAAGTTCCCATTTGAAGCTAAGACATACATCTAAAACTTTGTAGAAGGAAACTTTGTCTAAGTCGGTCTCGAAATGTACGGAATTATCGCTCGAATGTGGTAGGAGATGCATAAACCGCCTAAGTGTTGAAAAACATGCTTGAACTTGTTTTGTACATCGTTTTTCTTCCCTTTTCTTCATGTATTATCACTTATTACCTGTATTCACTTAACACACCTATTGAATGCAAATGTGACATGATTTAAGCAATAAGTGAATCCAAATCATAAGAATTACGGTCTTAAAAACACGTAAAAACACCTCTTATCACATACTGGAATGTTCATTGCTAGATTTAATACAGTGGAGGAAAAAGACAAGGTCCTGCAGATAGGGGTGTATCATTTTGATAATAAACCACTAATGATGTCCCCATGGTCAGAAAACTATGATTACAGCAAGAAAACAGTAACCAAAGTACCTATTTGTATACAATTGCCTGAGCTTAGTATCAAATACTGGAGTCTAAGTGCTTTGAGTAAGTTGACCAGTATCCTAGGAACACCTATCATGGCGGATCCTATGACTGTTCGTAAAGAAAGGATAAGTTGTGCAAGAGTTCTGGTGGAGGTTGATATAAAGAAGATGCCAGATATGATCCAATTTGAAAATGAAAAAAGTATACTAGTTGACCAAAAAGTACTCTATGAATGGAAGCCTGTCCACTGTGATCATTGTGGAGGGTTTGGTCATGAAGAAGGCCAGTGTAGAAAGAAGAAAGGGAGAATGGTATGGGTACAGAAGAAACAACAAGAGAAGGGGAGTGAGAAAGATTCTGAGGCCCAGAGTAAAATAGGCATAGGGACACAAAATGACTCAACAGTAAACTCTAAAAGGGTTGAGCAAACTCAACAAGTTGTTGAGCAGGGGTGGCAAAATGTTAGAAGGAGTGGAAAAACCCCAGAATGGGAACATAGAATCGAAGGCACAGCAGGGGCATCAACAAGACAACAAGTATATAGGCCCAAAGAGTGCAAGTTGAAAATGGGAAAGTAACTATCACAGTTCCTGACCATTACTAGTATAGCTGCTTGGAATTTAAGAGGGCTAAATAGCCCAAGTAGGCAGAGGGAAGTACTAGCTCTCTGCCATAAAAATAATGTGGGGTTATGTAAATTATTAGAGCACAAAATTAAGATACAAAAACAGGAGGCAGTGGTTACAAAGATGTGTTCAGGGTGGGAAGTCACTACAAATGTAAACAACCATCCTAGGGGGAGAATCTGGCTTATGTGGAAGAGATAAGTTTACAGTACATGTGGAAAAGATCACATCACAATTAATCCTTTGTGAGGTGACACAACTAATAAATATGACCAGGTTCAAGGTTACTTTTGTTTATGGTTTTAATCATGCAAGTGATAGAGTGTCCTTATGGGAAGACTGCAAAGCATTAGCACTAAATATTACTATCCCTTAGGTGCTTTTGGGATACTTTAACAGTGTCCTCCTTATGACAGATACAATAGGAGGGAGTCCAATTACAGTCCAGGAGGTATATGAATTTCAGCACTTTTTGGATGAATGTGAGTTAGAGGAAATGAGAAGGAAGGGTTGTTACTATACCTGGAATAACAGTCCTGAGTGTTGATGTCAAAAATTTGACAAAAAATAAATATTAGCCAAGTGACATTTTAATTAATTAGTCGTATGAATATATATTAAATTCACACTTCAATTAATTAAATGTGTCATTTTAAATTTGGTTAACTAATTTTTTTGGAGAGATAAACAAATTTTATCTCTAAGTGATGGTCAAGATTTATAAAAATTTTAAAAGATAAAATGTATCTGGTGAATATTTTAGAGAATAGTGTTAGATATTATATTATCTAACAAATAAAGTGAATCTTCATCAACATTGTAGAATCTGATGGAAAGATTTGAGGATCAAGTTTCTCTTTTCATATGATCAAAATAATGCTCATCATCCGAGGGTTGGAAATTAATCTCAACCATATTCATAAAAGTTGACCGGTTGATCTCCATTAATTTGATGCATTTGAAATGGCTTAGAAATATGTGTCTCTTGAATAAGATTTCTTGGTTTGATAAGAGATAAACTTCAACACCAAAAAAATATATGTTTGGTTAAGCTTATCTCAACAAACTTTGATAAGTTTGGATAGAAATAAACTCCATCATCATGCTTATATAAGGGGAGCATTTACGTGATTGAAAAAAAAAAAAAAACAAAAAGAGTGAAAGGGATAAAGACACTGAAAACTGACAACAGAAGAGAACAAAAGAGTAAAGAAAAGAAAAAGTAAGAAAATACAGAAAAGAGGAGAAAAATAAAAGATTGGAGGAGCTGGCAGAAGAGATAAAAGCAAGCCAAAGCCTTCCAAGATCATCTCTGAATATTCAAGTGCCAAGTTAGCTGACCATACAGATTCATCAAGTACGAAGGACAAAAAGGAGGTGATCGAGCCATTCTTAAGAAAAAAATGTCAAACTGCATTCATTCCATGTCCATGCCTAGGTAAAAGGAATAAATGTGCAGTAAAGTTTTCTTTCATCTTTTCTTGTATGAAACCTTATTGAATTTTTTTCTCTTCTTAAATGAATATGATATGTTGCCGTATGTATTTCTAGATAATTATTTCCTATTATTATCCACTTGATTCAAGCTTGCTTTATTGTTATTTCATTGAATTCCTTTAATCGAAGGTTACTTATTGTGTAATTAACGATTAGTGTTTACACTAGTCAGGAACGAATAGAACCCACTTAAATAATAAACCCCATTCACAACTGAATGAGAGGGATTTCTTAGCCAAAAGTTTCGAGTACCCTTTAACGGGAAAATTCCAAAATATAAAGAAATCAAATACACATATTTCTCGAAATTTTTGTGTCATCACTGAGGAAGGGTTCAGGATATATTCAAAAATTGACAGGGTGTTTGTTAACCACCAATGGTGTATAGAGCATCCTCTGATAGAAGCCAATTTCCTCCCTTTAGGTGTATCTGATCATAGTCCTGTGATCGTAAACCTTAATATTCAGAGTAATCAACGGAAAAAATCCTTCAAATATTTTAACATGTGGGTTGATTCGCCCCAGCTTGAGACAGTCGTGACTAAATGCTGGGATCATAGAGCAGAAGGAACTCCTATGTATAGAGTTGTTCAGAAGCTTAAAATGATGAAAAAGGACTTGCAGTGCTTAAACAAGAGTCAATTCAGTGAAATTGAGACTCAGGTTACTAAAGCTAGAGAGGAGTTGATGAAGATACAAGAACATGTCAACTTGAGAGCTCTCTCTGAAGAATTACAGAACTTAGAAAGAGAGGCAAAACAGATATTAAGAACAAAAGATGAGGCATTTGACAAATTTCTTATTCAAAAATCAAAAGCTATTTGGATTTAAAATGGGGATCAGAACACAAAATACTTTCACATGGTTTTAAAGAGGAAGCAGTATAGAACAAGAGTTGTATCTATACAAGATGAAGAGGGACATTTATTGACTGACTACTCACAGGTTACTGATCAGTTCATAGGATACTATAAAAAACTGTTAGGGACTAGCAGTAATACACAGCCCGTGGAGGAGAAATTTTTTCAAGCTGGGACTAGATTGAGTATGGAGACTCAATTGGAGATGATTAAGCCTTTCAGTAGAAATGAAGTTAAAAAGGCTATATTTGGGATATGCAGTACAAAGAGCCCTGGCCCAGACGGATATGGGAGTGGATTTTTTAAGTCAGCCTGGAAAGTGATTGGGGAGGAAATTACAGATGCTATTATGGATTTTTTTTCAACCAGTGAGGATGCTTAGACAGGTAAACAACACTTTACTATCTTTAATTCCTAAAGTGGATAATCCTGTTATGGTTAGTGAATTTAGGCCAATTGCGTGTTGTAATACACTCTATAAGTGCATATCAAAGCTCTTAACCAGCAGACTAGCAATGGTACTACCCCAATTGGTATCTGACAATCAAGGTACTTTCATAAAAGATAGATCCATAATAGATAATATCTTGATTAGTCAAGAGCTTGTCAGGCTCTACAATAGAAAGAATGTCACTCCAAGATGCTTGATGAAATAGATCTAAAGAAGGCCTATGACTCAGTAGAATGGTGTTTTTTGAAGGAGATGTTGGACGGATATGGATTTCCTATGAGGTTTAGGAATTGGATCTTGGAATGTATCACAAATACATCATTCTCAGTTGTGCTGAATGGGGAGATACATGGTTTTTTCAAGGGGCAGAGAGGACTCAGACAAGGGGATCCCATATCTCCCTTGTTGTTTGTCCTAGTGATGGAATATTTAACAAGAACTTTGAGACTAGCAGCACAGGAGGAGCGGTTTAGATTTCACCCAGTGTGTAAGTCACTACAACTTACAAATATTTGTTTTGCTGATGATTTGATGGTTTTTTATAAGGCAAATCCAAAATCAGTACAGATAGTTTGGGGTGCTCTTAAGAAGTTTTCTAACACTACTGGACTAAGTGCAAATAGAGGGAAATCAAATATATATATCAGGGGAGTGTTCAAGTGGTCAAACAGGAGATTTTACAGATAACACATTTCACTGAAGGTCAGTTTCCTATAAGGTATTTGGGAGTGCCTTTTTCTCCCACAAAATGGACAAAAATGGATTGTAGTACTCTGGTGGATAAAATAACAATCAAGCTAGCATCTTGGGCATCAATGCATCTTTCATATGCAGGGAGAACACAACTAATTAATTCAGTTTGTTCTCCTTGCATGTCTATTGGGCTTCTATTTTTATATTGCCCCAATCAGTGGTGAAGCAAATTGAGAAGAAATGTAAGGATTTCTTGTGGGGGGAGTAAGGACCAGCATAAGAAGACGACACTAGTAAGCTGGGAAAAAGTGTGTTCAACGAAGGGTAAAGGAGGCTTAGTATCAAGTGCTGTAAAACATGGAATGTAGCCTCTGTGGGAAATAGATATGGGCTCTAGCCCAGAAGAAGGACACTTTATGGGTAAAATGGATACACAATGTATATTTAAAGACTATAGATTTCTGGGAGTACAATATACTACCAGATTGTAGCTGGGTTTGGAGGAAGTTGGACAAAATAAAATATATTGAAGATATAGATAATCCTTCAATCTCGTAATCTATCTTTCAAATAAGACACTTCAATAACTTCTAGAGTAGCATAGGATTACTGACGAACATTGTTTTGCATTAGAATAATAGAAAATGTATGATCGTTCTTTCAAAAATATTGTTTAATTGTCATTTAGTCATTTCTGAAAAATTAGTTAGATTCAAGTGCATTAAGAATTAGACTTAAGGGCGTGGATAAAGATAAAGATAATAATAAGTGTAAGAAGAAGAAAAAAATTAGGATTAAATGTAAGTGCATTTATGATTAGATTAAAAGACATCAATAATGATGAGGAGTTGAAACGTGGGGAAGTTCTAACATCTACCAGTTACTGGGTTTCATTTTCTAGACAAAAGTCCTGGAAAGATTAATATACATGTTCCATTTCCAGAAACGTATCAAATGTGAAACAAAGCCATGGTTGTTCACTAATAAAAGTTGAATCTTTCACTAGCTAGTCGGACTACTCAGACCTACTAGCCTAGCATCCTTCAACTCACTCTTTGGCCTGCTTCAAAAGGTCTTGCACCATCGGAATAGGTTAGGAGAGGAGCTTCTTCGCCCCGTCAGTAAGCTTCTAGTTAAGAAATAGAGATGATGACTGAGACAACTTATAGATTAAAAAAAAAATAGAGAGCTAGAAGAAGAAAACACAATCCAGTAGACATATACATGCACTATAGATAATACCTAAGGACCCAACCCAATCACGAACACAAAATTTGAATATGAGTAAACTTAAAAATCAGTATGAACATTTTGTGTAAAAACAAAAACATGCCAAGCTTTTTTGATTGACAATACATGAATATATAACAAGATCCATCGCGAAATTAATAACTCTTGCACCCCTTCAGAAAGTTTACGTCGATATGTTTGATCATGTAATTTGCATTGAAATGGTCATTCTGAATATTGAACTCTAATTATATAGTTTCTATTGCAATTGACATTTACATTTCTACATAATTCAAAGGAATTTTTTTTAAATGATGCTTAAGATAATATAAATATTTTTTTTGACCATCAAATAATATAAATAAGCACATATTTCTATTGCTAACGTTTTTTTTCCCCAAACAAAAACCACCAAAAGGTGGGCTTTGAGGCAATGAACCACCAACCTGATCACTGAATTTCCTTTCTAAGAAATCCGACCATTTACAAAAGGGACACCCAAATCATGTCCTCAAAACAAAATCAATAGCTCCAGACTATACAAACCAAAGTCTTAAAGCCAAAGACCATTTACAAAAAACATCACCCAATTCATGTCCTCAAAATAGAACCTATATATAGCATCAAACTATAGAAAAACAACGGCTAAACGCCAAAGATCCAACAAAAGACCAAAACCAGAGAGTAAAAACATGAAGAAACCGAATCAAGGTGCTCCAAAACAGAACCAATATTTATATTGCTAAGGTTAATAGATGAAAGGTCACGAGTTAATTAATGTCATTTTCAGAGTGGTAAGAATTGAGAAATGAAAGAACTCTAACGGCTAGTACACACACATTCCATTGGTAGGTTGTTATTAGATGAAAGGCCATGAGTTAATATTAGTTTAATGCAATGATTCAAATGGTAGACTAAGAATTCTTGCGGTTATAGTTGAAATGGCCACATGACTTTCTAGCTTCTTTCTCATCTAAATTATTACTGCATAGTAGTTATATTAATTTAATTATCAATAATTAATAACGATAATAATAGTATTAGTAATGTACTAGTAAGGTTACTTAAGTCCTTACTAATAGTAGTTATATTAATTTAATTATCAATAATTAATAATGATACTAATAGTATTAGTAATATATTAGTAAGGTTACTTATGTAAGTGCACAAATGTTCTTTCACAATAGGAAGAAACGCCAATAAGACCCACACTTTTATAATAATATAGATAGATAGATCAAAAATTATGAATTAAATTTCAGATTTTTCCTTCATCAAAAACACCTAACAAACACGATGATCATCAATGAATGTTACAAACCATCGAGTCCCATTTATGTTCTTTTCATGTGATGGTCCCCATATATTACTGTGGATTAATGAAAAAGGTTTGGAGCTTTTATATGGTTGAGTAGAATAACAAAAGTGAATATGTTTGACAATTTGACAAATACCACAAGGGATTGACCAAATAGTTTATTATCAAACAAATAAGGAACAAGATTTTGAGAAACAAACGACTAGGATGACCAAGGCGATTATGTCATAACATGATTTTATTAAAAAGAGGAAAATTTTCACTCCTTAAAGTAAGAGCTTGTTATTCACCCGATTATTGTCCACAAAATAGTATAGTCCTTCACTTCAGCATTGCAATCATCTACCCAAGTATAAATCTTGAACTCACAACAAGTAGGAGAAAACTTAGCCACACAATTTAAGTCGTTTGTTAACTTACTAATTGACACTAAATTACAAGTAAGTTTCAGAACATAAAAACTGAGTTTAGTGTCAAATTTTGAAGTCTGATAGTTCAATTTCCCGCTACTGTAGATAGATATCCATTTGCAATTCTTATTTTAAGATTTCCAGGACAAGAAATATATGTGCTAAACAACTCGTGACTGGTACAACTAATCATATGATCAGACGCACTGGAATCTATAATCCATGTTTATTTTTTCTCAAAATCAGCACTCAGAGCATAGAGACAGTGCACTGAGATGTATTAGTGGCACTTTTGGAGTTGAGTTGGGAATTTGAATGAGAATTTGCAGTTGTTCTAACTGTTCTTTGCTAAAGGCAGATACCTCGGGTTGGACTTCCTCACTCACAGCTTGATAACCACGGCCTGGCTTTCTAGGATTCTGTTGTTGTTGGTACTGATTTCGGGGCTTCCAATTAGGTGGTTTACCAAGCAATTTCCAGCATTTGTCTTTGTTATGGTTTGACCTTTGACAATGGCCACACCACATCTTCTCTCCATCTCTCTTGTTTCCTTTTATATCTCCATCATTTAGTCTTGTAGCAAGGGCTGAACCTTGACCCACACATGTATTATCACGAGTTTCGCCAACCATTACCCGTTTGCGGCTTTCCTCCCTACAAACTTTAGCGAAGGATTTTTTGAGATTAAGTAAAGGTCTCATCCCAAGTATACGCCCCTTTACTTCATCTAAGTCCTTATTCAAACCATAAAGAAAGTTAAAAACACGTTACTTCTCCTGACTTAAGGCATGTTTCTTGGTGTCTTCGGGACAATACCAATCTGAGTCAACAAATAGATCCATCTCCTACCATTAACTTGTGAGATTATGAAAGTATTTTGTCACAGATTTATCTCCTTGTCTACATTCTTTTACAATAGATTTTATCTTGAAAAGTTGGGCTGAATTTCGAGATTAGAGTACATTTCCCTGATTGTACTTCAAATATCTTTAGTTGATTTGTAGAAAAGATAATTACGACTAATCGATGGCTCCATATCACTAGCCATGATGTCACAAGTGAGTTTTCAGATATACATTTTGAATACCCAAGGGATCCTTCATCAGGTCTTTCTGCTTTACCAGTCAAATACCTGGTCTTGTCTTTTCCTTGAATGACAAGAAACACAAATTGGGACCATTCTAATTAGTTTTTTCCATTTAATATTTGTTGGGTGATCTATAAGGAGTGGGATTCAGAAATAATACCAGGAGTTAAAGAAGACATGGGAATATTAGGTGATTCTGTTGTCACTTTGAGTCCCCATAATTGTTTTGTCGTTTGCTACAAGTCATTGCTGTTTTAACCATGATTTTTGGCTAATAACAGAACCAAAGATCTGGTACCACGAAGAAGATTGAAATGGAAAAATTCACATTATTAAGTTCTAAAATATAAGCTGACAGAACACCAATAATATAAGCAGACAACATCTATATCAATAGGTTACAAGGAAATATGGAAATTAGCATATTTACCCTAAGAAAATCAAATCACATCAAATCATCCTGATTTCCTAGTTTAATTAACCAGAAAATTAGGAATCAAATCTCAATATTAACTAATTCAGTTTTTGTTATTTCTTACAATTGGATTCTTATAATTATATATATATATATATATATATATAGGGTCAAGATCTAATACATACTCTATGGATCAATTAAATCAAACAGTCCAATTGTAATTGGCTGAGGGGTATAATAGTAAAATACACACCATTATACAGCAAGCACGCCCCTAAATTAACTCCACAATCTCCCTAAAATCTCACATTTAAACCCACGCATAATCAACTGTAAATCACGATTTGAATCCGTATTAAAGTCATATCTTTCCAAATCTAACTGCATATTCGGATTTCGCACACCAAGAATCCTAAAATCTCACCCAATCCGAATTTTTTTCAGCAGAAAATGAGGTAAAAAAACCCATCGAGAGTCACAGGTACCAATGAAACAGTCCATTTTCAGTTGTTGTTCGAACATATAGATGATAAATTCATGTATTTTGTTGATTTTGTTGTTAAAAAATACGTTTTTGTTTAATTTTCCGTAACTATACGCTGTTTATTGGGAACAAACAATGTGTTTTTATTGATTTTGTATGCATATTTGTGTAAAACATCTTGTTTATTTTTAAATTAGTGAGTGTAATGCTACTGTATTATGTGTGTGCACACACTGTATATTGTCTTATACGTTACTGTATAATATCTTAGAATATACTATATAATGGTTTATTATATTGTAATTGTATGATGTATAAACACATACTGTCTATTGAGTTATATGATACTGTATAATGTATTATAATATATTGTATAATGTTTTAAATGGCACTGTATAATGGATTGAAATCACTGATTGTTCTGTCAATAATCACACACTGTATATCATCATTGTATTTCCTGTATATTTGTGTATGAACTATTGTACAATGGAATAATTAGCTATTGTGGAGTGTTTAACTGTATAATGGGTTATACGGTAATGTATATTGATTTATATGATATTGTATTTTGAGTTGTCAAATACTGAATAATGGTTTATAAGATTATGACTGTATGGTGTATATACACATACTGTATAAATGGAATGTATGATACTGTATATTGGTTTATAAGATACTGTATATCCATATTATTTTTACTGTATAATGAAATGTTCTTTTATGAATATTGTATGATGCATTAACACATACTGTATAATACATTAATTAATGTGTAATAAGTTTATATTTGGTGTATAATATCTTGATTGTTACTGTATAGATTGAGGGGACTTTATCTGAAAAAGATCCTCACTTCTGAGCTGAACACACTCAAAGACGAAATCCTCAGACAGTCAAAGGAGGTGGAACATGAACAAGCCCAACAGAAAAAGGGAAAGAAGAGGTAGATGTAATCAACATGTAATGAATACAGCAAGTAGATTTGGTGTTGATAGACTGGATTTTAAATTTCACTGTACAATTTTTTTATTATTTATTAGTTTTTGTTGCAATATAACTTTTATTTGGGTTGTTTAAATCTATAAAGTTTGTTCACTGCATAGAACCTGTTATTGTTCTATTCATTAAGTGTGTCATTAAAGTGTTCATAACATATATAATACATAATATGCATGTTGTGCAGTAATTAAAGATTCATTATACAGTTAATAAAATTACATTATACAGTACACATGTATGCAATATAAAAAACAACATATTCATTATACAGTATAAAAAATACTCAATTGTAGTATAGAATTCAACTATATAATACAAAAAACACTCAATTATACAATGGACATTATGACATTTTTCACATACATTGAAAATATTGACTGAAAGAGCATATAGGTGTGACCATTAAATTTTGGACGAAAATCTTAATTGGGATTAAATGTGAGAAAACCGCAACGAATGAGACCAAAATTAAATTGAAGCAAAGTTATGGAACAAAAAATTCAAATTTTTCTTCACCATACTAATATTCAATTTTGACAAAAATGCAAGGATTAATTAATGTGGATTGTCAATCGTTTTTCAGATACCAGGTGACATGGTGGTGAATTCTATGCTTGTGGCAATGGCAATACATTCCTATCGACCTTCTAATGAGATTATAGTTTATCATGTTGGTTCATCAGCAAGGAGCAAGGAATATCGTGAAATATAAAGACATAACAAATTTGTTGTTCAAAATACCCATGTGAACGGATTAACGCGAGTCGAGTTCAAATATGTTAATTCCATTAATCATATTCATGACATTAGCTCCCACTATCTAATCAGTGTACGAATGACACTTTCTTGTCAAAGAAGGTGTCATATGAGTTGAATATTAATGCCCAATTAATATTCGTTAACTCATGAACTCCCAGTTTTAGAGATTAAGTACTGGACTATTCCAGTGCCTCCTCTTGTCCATAAGAGGTGGAAGTCTATTTTGAAATCTCTTGGACTAATTTGTTCAATACATTTAAATGTCATTAGATTCTAATGCATATCCTGATGGTGTTCTAGAAAATATATTAGTTCAAGTTAATGATTTGGTTCTTCCTACTGATTTTTATGTTATTGATATGGGTGAAGATAACTCTTGTGATTTTGCTCCCATTTTACTTAGAAGACCATTTCTTAAAACATCTAAAACTAACATTAATATTCATGATGGGACAATTACTATGGAATCAAATGGTGAAATCATAGAATTTAATATTTATGATTCCATAAAGTATCCTAATGATGATCATTCTATGTTTGTTAAAGATGTCACTGACTTGTTGATGCAGCGAATTATTGAACTTAATGATGATGATCTACTAAAGGTAGCTTGGCACAATGATGGCTTTGAACCTCCTACTTATGCAACTTGAGCCATAACCTCGTCTAGCCAAAGACGTTAAAGAAAGGCGCCGCTTGAAAGGCAACCCAAGATTTTACTTTTTCTCGTTCCTTTATTTTATGTTTTTTATATATTTTTCATTTTTTTCTTTGAGGTGAAACATATCCCAAGGTAATACTGAGGCACGTTTTAAACTTAGTCAAAAAAAATTTTTTTTGTTGAATTGACAGATTACAACTTCAAATTAGGCGTGCCCACGCTCTATTCAAAGTTGTAAACTACCTAATTTTACACAATTTTGAAAATTTATGACTTCAAATTAGGCGTGCCCACACTCAGATTTAACTTACACTATGCTTAAAAACTTCACACCTTAGTCAATTTCAAAAAAAAAAAAAATTTATTAATTTTTTAAAAAAAAATCAAAAAATATTTTTATTTTCGATTTTTTTTTAATTTTCGATTTTTTTTTAATTTTCCAGAAATTATCTTTCCTTTTATTTTTTGAAAAGGCAATCATTAATTTCTTTACCTTAAGCCTCTTTCTTTAAGGGCGTTTCAAGAGTCTCTTCTAGGCGCTCGCCGAAAAGAGGAATTAGGGTTTCTTTCCCTTTGTAGCCAAAATCGCTAATCCTTTCTTCCCCGAATTCTTTTGTAGCAAAACTTGAAAACGCACCATTGAAGAACTTGAATCTCCACAAATGACAATTCCACCAACCACAACTCCACTGCCGGCAGCTGTCGATTCTCACAACTCTCGTTCGTCTTCTCCGGCTAATTCTTCCGGATCAAGTTCTTCAAGCCCAATTACAAATCAGTCACCACCGGATTCATCTAGGGTTCACACATTTACGTTCAGGGGAGTCCCGTTCCTTTACCTCTCTTTTTATTCCTCTTATGCTTTCTATTTTTATACATTGAGGACAATGCATGTAATAAGTGTGGGGCTGGGGGTAAAATCCTTTGTCGTGATGTGTGTTATAATTCTTTTAGTGTGCAACAAGTTAAGTTAATGTAAATTTTTTTTTTTTTTTGAAATATCAATTCTTTTGATTTGAAAAATTTGTTGAAATTCATAAGAGAAGTCAAGCATGCTTATACCGTTACAATTGTTAAAGTACATGCTTCTTTGAGAAATTTATGGAAGTTTGTAATCTAGCATAATTATGTATGTGATATTTGACTCGCAGAAATCCGTTGATATTTCTTAGGTTTGAATTTTTGTGTAATTAAATTGATGATGAATTGAAAATATGGGTATTAAGACCCTATGAAGTAGTTTGTGCTTAAAGGGTGCATGATATAACCTCTTGTAGCACCTGGGGCTAACTACACTGAAGGGATTAAGTCTGAGGAGTTTTCAAGTTTGGTAACCTAAGACCAACTGGTCTGGGATCTATCGGCCCAAACCTGCTACTGTGTTAGTATCCTAATAGGGCTATAAAGAGGGTATCAAATGATAAATGATAAATTTGTTGAGTAACCGGGTGCATTCATAACCAATGTTTGTATTCGCGTCAAAAGACAAGTAATTGCTTAAGTAAATAAAATTATGATATTGGTTCTAATTTGTTATTAAATGCTTGAGGAGATAGAAATGGATAATGCGAGTTGAATGTTGTATACGTGATGTTGTAATCATGGATTTTTGTGAATTTTTGAAGAGTATGTATGGATACAAAAGTGATAGTTGAGGCATGATTGATATCTTTAAAGAATTTTGTTAAAAATCTTGATGATAAGGGTTGATGTTTGGAAAAACAAGTTTCTTTGACTTATTTGTTGTACACTGAGAGATCGATTTTGTGGGTATATCGTTTGCAAACCCTCACAAGACACAACTCGTCCACTAGGGTAACCTAGGGGTTTAAAGGCTTGTTGCATATGCTAAATTCAATCGTGATATCTACGAAAGTGGTTAGTTTTAGATGTTTTTATTTTTTTTTCTTTATTTTTGAGTCTTTTGTCTTTGCACGGGGACGTGCAAGAGTTAAGTGTGGGGGAATTTGTCAGTGTGCATTTTATGCATATTTTTCATATATTTTCTTTATTCTTTTATTGCTATGTAATTACTTTGATGGTATAATATGTAATTTTATATGAGTATGTATTTTTTTAAATATATATAAGGACAAATGTCACTTATAGTCCCTAAAGTATTTCATTTGTCTCACTTACACCCCTAAATTAAAGTTTGTTACGCTACCGTCCCTAAAATCATAATTGTGTCTCACTTTAGTCCTTTTAGGTAAAAATAATTCCTTTTTTGGAAAGTTTTTGGAGCTTCTCGGTTGTGCAAATAGATGTGCGCGTCTTCACGAGAAAATTCATAACTAATTGTAGAAAGCTCGGATTCATGAACCGTTTTTGTTCCTATGAAACTAGACACATAGGGCTATCCACACATATATTTCACATACTCAGGAGATGTCTATAATAAATCATATTTGTATTCAAAGTTATAGAAAAATCTATCAATTTTCAAAACATCTGTGCGCGTGTTCACGAGAAAATTCATAACTAATTGTAAAAAGCTCATATTCATGAAACGTGTTATTCATATGAAACTATACACATAGGGCTATACACACATATATCGCACATACTCAGGAGATGTCTAGAACAAATCAGATTGGCATTCAAAGTTAGTGACAAATCACAGATATTTCACTAATTTTGAATGCAAATATGATTTGTTCTAGACATCTCCTGAGTATTTGCGATATATGTGTGTATAGCCCTATGAGTGTAGTTTCAAATTAATAAAACGGTTCATGAATCAGAGCTTTTTAAAATTAGTTATGAATTTTCTCGTGAAGACGCGCACAGCTGTTTTGAAAATTGACAGAATTTTCTCTAACTTTGAATACCAATCGGCTCTATTCTAGACATCTCCTGAGTATGTGAGATATATGTGTGGATATCCCTATGTGTCCAGGTTCATAAGAAGAAAACGGTTTATGAATCCGAGCTTTCTACAATTAGTTATGAATTTTCTTGTGAAAACGCGCACATCTATTTGCACAACCGAGAAGCTCCAAAAACTTTCCAAAAAAGGAATTATTTTTACCTAAAAGGATTAAAGTGAGACACAATTATGACTTTAGGGACGGTAGCGTAACAAACTTTAGTTTAGGGATGTAAGTGAGACAAATGAAATACTTTAGAGACTATAAGTGACATTTGTCCTTATATATATTTAAAAAAAATACATACTCATATAAAATTATATATTATACCATCAAAGTAATTACATATGTGGACAAATCATGTAAAATTAATATGATACCATACTCATATAAAAGATTTTTTTAGTGATAATCATCAAAATTGAGTAAAATCTTTAAATGTTATAAATTATAAATAATTAAGTTATGTCATGGAACATATACATATATTTATTATTAATCTCTATATAATTACTAGTCGTGCCAACACACATGGTTACAAATGATTTATTATGATAAAGAACAAAACAAGTTTATTATAAAATACAAACAATGAGGAATACATATTAAATTAGAATACAAGGACTTCTTGAACAACATATAATCGATCTACTAACAATGAACTACCCAATTGATTCTTTCAATGTATAAGTCGGACTCTAGTCGAGTGTGAATAATCATCAATAGTATTGTTATTTTAAATTATTCTGAACTCGAAACCCCAAACCTTAAACCCTAAACTCTAAACCCTAAAAAAATTGCAACTTGAAAAATCATCAATTATATCATTGCTTCATAAGAAACTTGATTTGTTGTTTATCATAATAAATGTCATTAATAAAATAATATTAATTAACCATACTAATCTTTCTCGACCGACTAGGCCGACCGGTACACCAGTCTGCCAGGTGGGTTGAGATAGTATGGGATCATCTCACTTCTGTCTCGACCGATCGGGCCGATCGGTGGATGGTTTAGCCGATCGGTATATATATTAAATAAAACATTTGAGAAAATAGTGAGGTATACATATTAAATTAGAATACAAGGACTTCTTGAATAACACGTAATCGATCTATTGACATTGGAAGACCCAATTGATTATTTCAATATATAAGTTGGACTCAAGCTGAGTGTAGATAATCATCAACATTATCGTTATTTTAAATTATTATGAACTCTAAACCTTAAACCCTAAAAAGAATTGCAACTTGAAAATTCATCAATCATACAATAAATTTCGACCGAGCCGACTGAAAGACTATTCTGACTAGTCGTCAAATCCAAAGACCAAAAGCTCATACAATAAAATTCCTAACGGGAAGAATGGTATACAAGTCTGACCGGTCGGTTGGTCCAAAGATCAAAGATGATAAACTATAATTCCAAACGAAAAAATTGATTGACTGGTCAATCCAAATACCAATTTTTCAAATGCTTAAAATTTTGAATATGCAAATTTGAGGATGATTTGACGATCGATCAGAAAAAATTGTTTGGCCTAATTAGTATTATTTCATTAATTACATATATAAAAAAAAAACAAAATACATACTCATATAAAATTACTTTGATGGTAATAAAATTATATATGATACCATCAAAGTAATTACATATGTGGACAAAATCATATAAAATTAATATGATATCATACTCATATAAAAGATTTTTTTACTGATAATCATCAAAATTGAGTAAAATCTTTAAATGTTATAAATCATAAATAATTAAGTTATGTAATGATATATATACATACATTTATTATTAATCTCTATATAATTACTAGTCGTGCTAACACACGTGGTTACAACTGATTTATTACGATAAAGAACAAGAAAAATTTCTTATAAAATACAAATAGTGAG
The DNA here is from genome assembly GCA_019426215.1 of Buddleja alternifolia. Classification (NCBI taxonomy): domain Eukaryota; kingdom Viridiplantae; phylum Streptophyta; class Magnoliopsida; order Lamiales; family Scrophulariaceae; genus Buddleja; species Buddleja alternifolia. The sequence continues at coordinate 6,227,813 of CM033394.1, forward strand.
GAATACATATTAAATTATAATACAAGGAGTTAAGGACATCTTGAACAACATATAATCGATCTACTAACATTGGACGATCTAATTGATTCTTTCAATGTATAAGCCAGACTCTAGCTGAGTGTGAATAATCATCAATATTATTGTTATTTTAAATTATTCTGAACTTTAAACCCCAAACTCTAAACCCTAAAAAAATTACAACTTGAAAAATCATCAATTATATCGTTGCTTTATAAGAAACTAGATTTGTTATTTATCATAATAAATGTCACTAATAAAATAATATTAATTAACCATAATAATCTTTCTCAACCTACTAGGCCGACCGGTACACCAATTTGCCTGGTCGGTTGAGATAGTATGGGATCATCTCACTTCTGTCTCGACCGACCTGGCCGACCGGTTCATCTTTCACTTCTGTCTCGGCCGACTGAACAGACCGGTCATCTTTCACTTCTGTCTAGATCGGTCTGCCTGGTCGGTCATGATAGAATGGTCTACCGGTCTGTCTAGTCGGCCAAGACAGAAGTGAAAAATGAACACTTCTGTCTCGATCGATTGGGCCGATCGGTACACCAGTTTGCCCGGGCGGTTGAGATAGTATGGGATCATCTCACTTCTGTCTCGACCGACCTGGCCGACCGGTTCATCACTTTTGTCTAGACCGGTCTGCCTGGTCGATCATGATAGAATGGTCTACCGGTCTGTCCAGTTGGCCGAGACAGAAGTGAAAGATGAACACTTCTGTCTCGACCGACTGGGCCGACTGGTATACCGGTCTGCCCAGTCGGCTGAGACAAAAGTAAAAGATGAAAGATTACTTTGATTAATTAATATTATTTGATTAGTGACGTTTATTATGATAAATAACAAATTAAGTTTCTTATAAAGCAACGATATGATTGATGAATTTTCATGTTGCGATTTTTTTAGGGTTTGGCGTTTAGAGTTCATAATAATTAGGGTTTAGGGTTTAGAGTTCATAATAATTAGGTTTAGGGTTTAGAGTTCATAATAATTAGATTTAGGGTTTAGGGTTCATAATAATTAGGGTTTAGAGTCTGCCGAGACAGAAGTGAAAGATGAACACTTTTGTCTCGTTCGACCGGGCAGACTGGTATACCAGTCGGCTCAGTATGTAGTTAATCTCATCCACAATACACAAAAACATAATCAAAAGTCAAGAATCATACAGATTGGGTCCACAAAATGCCTCACATATTTTTGAAAAAATGATCAATATGTAGTTAAACGCTAAACAACTTAAAACATTTTTACAATTATAATAGTACTTATAATTGATGCGCTCCAAATACAAACATAATAAATATACAAAAATCATATCAAAATAGGAGATTTAGAAGATTGTTGCTCGTTGCGATTTAATGCTTTTGCATTTTTGCTGCTCTTCGACAGAAGGTAATCACCGTCATTTTATCATTCCTTGACAACCATTCATATGAGTCATCCTCTTTTTTCTTCCATTCACCGTTAAGGGAATCTCTGACATTTTCCTATAAAAACAAGAAAAACGAAGTTATTTTGTATTGAAAAATTAAAAGAAAAATATAAAAGAATTTTTTTTACAGAATTGGCTAACTGGGAAGATTAGGGCAGTCGGTCGGGAAGATTGGGTAGATTGGTATACCGGTCTGTCGATCCAGTGACAAAAATAAAATTCCAACTGAGCAGATTGGTATACAGGTCTGGCCGGTCTATCAGTCCAGTGGCAAAAATAAAATTTTGATCGGGCAAACTGGGCAGACCGGACAGACCGGTCACCGGTCTGCCCAGTACTGTTCATCGTCTTCCTCGTGAAAAAACTCGATTTGCAGATTTTGAAAGGCAAAAAAACATAAATCTTCTTATTATTCTAAATTACACTATTAAATGTGAAGATCTAGTCTTTAAACAACAAAATTTATGTAAAAGTATAAGATTTGAGATAAAATTACCAATTTTGAAGCTTGATTTCTGAATTTTTTGGGGCTCTCTCTTTCTTCAATGTTTCTTCTCTATATCGATTAGAAGAAGTCCAATACATATTAATGAAGAATAGTAGTCGAAATTTAATTGTTAATGATCAATGGGAAGGGAAGAAAATAGAATAAGGATGTGTATTACCATTTCTTTTGGAAGACAGAGTGGAGTAAGGATTAATTGGAAAAGAAAAGGCTTGCTTGTTGGTTTGCAAGTGGGGTAATTTAGTCTTTGTACTTAAAAAGAAATAAAAATAATAGTAAAGAAAATGTCTTTTATAAGAGGGCTATTTACTTAAAAGAGTGGCTTTGGAGGCTAGCTATTCACCCAATTAATCCACCCCACCCCACCTCACACACACAACAATACACACACACAATTACACGCGCACACACACACACACACAATCACACACTCACACACACACAACAACACACATAGTTGCACATACACACACAGAGACAATTACACGCACACACACACACTCACACGCATACACACACAGAGCAACACACATAGTCGCACATATACACACACAAAGGCAAATACACGTGCGCACACCAAGGTTTTGAAACCCGGACCGGACCGCCCGGTCCAACCGTTTAGAACCGGAACCGGTCCCGAAAATGAGCCGGTTAATCCCCAAAACCGTTTTAGCCTTAAAACCGATACTGTTCACTGAAAACCGTCTAAACCGCCAGTTGGACCGGTGAATCGTTAAACCCGTCCACGGGTCAAGTGAACCGGGCGGTCCGTGACTTGTATATAATCTGAATTTCAGATTCTGAAAATTAACCCTTATTTCCCCCGATTCACAACCGAGTCTATGTGGATTTCCCCCATGAAAGAAGGTAAAAACTGAGATGCAGTCAATAAGGAAAAAGAAGGTAACGAAAATGAAAGAAAAATCGACAAAAAATAAGGGAAAGTTTGAAGAAAAAGAAAGAAAGAAAAGCAGAGGAGAATGAGGAGGAAGAAGAGGCATGCAGCAGACGGAAATAAAGAAAAAGTAGGGTTGGTTGAAGTCTTTTTTGTTTTTAAATGCCCTTTTCTATATTTTTCTTTTCGTTTTATATTGTGATGCTTATTTTGCTGAAGAAAGAAGAGCCCACATTGTTTACTCTTTCTTTTGTTTTTATTGGTAATTGATTTGTTATTTTGAGTTGATTTTATATTATATATAAGTCAAAATATATGGCATATATAATTTTTATTATTTTGTGATATTATTAATATAATATATATATATATATATTTATTATATAATAATGACATCACCGGTTCAACCGCGGTTAACCCGACGGTTGAACCGGTGACCCGTGACCCGGTCACTTTTCCGGTTAGCTATTCGGTCCGATTTTCAGAACACTGACGCGCGCACACACATCAATACACACGCACACACACATCAACACACACAGTCACACATATGCATTCACACAGTCAGACAGACACACACACACGCATTCACACGCCCACACGCAGTCACACACCCACAATCACACACATATATGTATATACATATATATATAATTACTTTTCTTTTAAGTTTAAATTTTTATTTTAAAATTGGTATTAGAAGTAAATCTAAAAATGTGAAGGGGGTAATATAGTAATTCAGCTTTTTTTGTTTTTTTAATATTTTTTTGTTTATTTTTTATTAATTTAACGGCCATAACATTTAAATCCCTAACGGAATTTGGTCATGGGACCAAAAGTGAGAATTTTGACCACTTACGGGACCAAAAGTGAGAAAACCAAGAAGCGCGGGAACAAAAGTGTAGAGGGTGCCAATTATGGGGCGAAAAAAGCAATTTTCCCTCACAAATGTCGTGTATTATTACTTTTAAATCTATAATATTTTGAGAAATTTTTATTTATTTTATATTATTATGCTAAAAAAATCCGTAATCTGTATGTCATGGCTTGCCACATGGCTAGGGCTAGTTTTTTTTTCATTCTAGATATGGGGGATTCCGTGACACGACAAATCGGGGCCGAAAGTTTTTTTAATTATGGATTACATAAACATTATAAAACTCCAAATAAGAAAAAATCACAACGTTTGAGTCTTTTGTAAGTTACGACTAGTTGGAAATAGAAAAAGAAATTATATATGTAGGGTATATATATACACATATATATGTATAAAGAAAGGTAATTAAGTGTCTCTGCATGGGTGGGATCGGATTTCGCGGCCCAGCAACCAAAAACCTAGCAATTTCCTATTTCTCTAGCAAGATCCGTAAGCAAATACACCAAAAAAAAAAAAAAAAAGAGACGACGGCACCATCCTACCGTAAATTCGCCGTGCCGTTCTCCAGATGTCAAGTTTATTAGGAGAACCCACGATTGAAGCTCACCGAGAAAAACAAGGCGAAGAAGACTTTGACTCATTTTCATCAGAGTCAGAAGTAGAAAAAGCTCTAGATTACTTGGACTCACGGGAAGATGATGAAGAAGAAGGGGTCTCATTCAATCTAATGATGCACACACGGCGGCCCAATGCTCATGGTGGCCTCCACTCCCTCCCAACCAACCGTTCTCTTCAGCCAATGTCTAATAAGTTCCAGAAGCTGTTCTATCACTTCAGGGCTGCACCTTTGGAGGTAGGTGCCATTGGATTGATGAATATATATATTTGTATATGGGTGATATTTGGTAGCTCTGGGAGTCCAACTCCCTGAAAATATCAGCCACAAACAGTGTTAAAACATTTGTGGGTCCATCAATATATATATATATATATTGTATTAATACATTTTGTATGGTGGATAGGCTCCAGGAGTTGGACTTCCGGAGCGACCATGTTTCATCCTATATATAGGGTTCTGAATTTTGTGAAAAGAAAGGGTAAAGAATGAGTTTTTTATTTTCTTGCTGGGTTCTAGGTGTTTGATATTTTGTGTTTCCTTTTTTTGTGCAATGGATAATGTGGCCATTTCAGTTATTATGACTTACTATGTAATCATTTAGTACTAATAAGTAATGTAGGTTCTATGAAATTGGAGTGTCTCCTAGAGATTATTATTGTCTTTTTTGTGATTTTATGTATTCGTTTTATTTTAATCAATGGAGATTGTGGATATGCTAGATCAAACTATTATTGAAAGAAAGAAAGAAAGATATGATACAACACATTTGAGACATTTAAAGACTAGACTAGACTAGCCCCTTTTAAGATTGGCTGTAAATTTTTATCTATCTTGCTACCCATGGCTTTTAGCTAAAGTAGTCAATAATTGATTGTGCAGGACTGGGAAGGAAGTTGTGATATTGGGATGTCAAACTCTGTGAGAACTGCTATACGTGGGAGCATTCGTGATATGGCCATAGGTAAGACTAAAAGAACTGATAAAGCAGACCGCGCGACTGTTGAGCAGGTAATTCATATATATATATATATATATATATCGTGTAATGTCATCATTAATTATATGTCTTGATGTTGTTCATTGCAGTATTACAACTAGACTGAGACCTGACAATTATGTTTTATAATGTGTTCTTGCTTAAAGGCTCTTGACCCTCTTACCCGTCTTGGTCTATACAAAATGCTGAATCAAGGTGTATGCGATTATATCAACGGCTGCATTGCAACTGGAAAAGAAGTACTTGTTGCTCTCCTAATTGATTTTTCTTTTTCTGAATACTTTTGGCTTCCAACTTGTAACTGAATATATTTCCTTTTCATATTGCCTTCTGGTTTGTTTTCATTTCCAACAGGCCAATGTCTATCATGCTACTAAATCTGACGGTCAGGAATTGGCAATCAAGGTCTACAAAACTTCGATTCGTGAATACAGGTATGCCGTATGCCTAATAACCTTTCGGTTTCTCTAAAGAAGTGTTTCGTGCCTTGCTGGAGTATTTTTCGCTGAACTAAAATTAATATCTTTGTGAACGCTTAGATGTATGATAAATAAAATCCGTGTAAATGACCATGTTGGCTAGAGGGAGATTCCATTCTTGATAAGCATTACGTTTCACCTCACGGAAAATTCTAGCCCAAACCCGGCTTGGCTGCACCCAAGTGTATTTCACTAGGAGAGTGTATTATACTTGCCATATAATTAGTAATTTATTTTATAAAATACACATGGGTTTGGCCGAGCCAGGAGAGGGGCAGAATTTCCCCTCACCTCACACGGTTCCTTATTTATTGCATGTGAAAGATGCATATTAATTCTTGGTAGTGCAACATGATTCTTGGTAATATTTACAGCTCTGATTGTGATTGTCGTTTGGAGGCGATATACGACCAATATTGAAATGATTTGTTATTCTCTACTCTGTACCAAACAGGGATAGAGATCGCTATGTACAAGGTGACTACAGGTTCAGATACGGGTATTGCAAGAGCAACCCTCGAAAAATGGTGACGAAGTGGGCTGAGAAAGAAATGAGGAATCTTATAAGGTAAATTGTATTTTTAACCCTCTACTGTACCTTAGATAAAACATGAAAATTATGTTGAAGGCTCCAAAATTCCATTATGCACTTAAAACAGTAGTGAAATGCTACACAACTTTTCACGTTGGAAGTACTTGTTACTAATATCTCATAATAATTGTGGATTAGTTTATTGCAGCGTTAAGGTTTTCAAGACTGAACTCTGACGTGCTTCTTTTGGTAAATATCAAGGATAAAAGAGAGTGGAATTAGGTGTCCGGCTCATATTCATTCGAGGCTTAATGTTCTGGTCATGGAATTTATAGGTAGGGGTTCGTTATGTTCGCATTTGAGTTTTAAAATGTTATATTTGCTCATATACAACATATACATTCAAGTTGGCTATATATATTTTTACAACAACAGGCGAGGGAGGTCAGGCCGCTCCTCGGCTCAAGGATGCTGAATTATCTCTCAACAAGTTGCGTGAAAGCTATGTTGAGGTGGGTTTGGATGTTTCTAGTTTTATTTTCTTGATTGATATAGCTCTAGTTTGAGTTCTTAATAAAAGAATAGGAGTTGGTTTGGGGAAAACTAGATAGGGGCGTGAACCGAACAGAAAACTTACAATTTGATTCAGACCGAAACTGAAAACGAATTCGGTTCAGTTTTCAGTTTCTTCTTTAAAGAAAATTTCGACAATCCGAAATCGAACCAAAAAGGAGAGTTTCTTTACATCTATTATTGTAATTAATAAAATATTGAATAAGTGGACCTTATATTTCGGCTTCCCTTTTGTTTTGCGAAGATTTTGCATTTTTCTAATTTTAATTTATTTAAATTTTATACTTTTTGTTGGAATTTAGGTTAACCGAAATGATAACCGAACTGATCATTTCGGTTCGGGGTTTTCAGTTTGGCTTTTTGAAGAACCAAATTTTGGTTTAGTTCGGTTTTAACTAAATGCGCAATCATAGAACTAGGAGATTATTTGCGAGCTTCGGTATAATCACAACCATCCGTTCACTGTAGAGTGTAGACCCTACATGAGTTCACCATATAGGTGTTTGCTATTGCTCCATACCACGACTCCCCTGAGCTGCTACCCAAAATTATTAATGCTTCCATTATTGGATATTGATTTTCATCAATGTTATAAGCTAATGTGCTTCATTTTTTGTGTGGTAGATAATTATGGCAATGCGAACATTATATCAAAAGTGCAAGCTAGTCCATGGAGACCTCAGCGAGTATAATATACTTTATTTTAAGGCAAGTTTTTCCATTTCTTTAGATTTTAGTTTATTGCATTCTCAGCATTTTCCAGTAACTTCTTATCTTGTGCAGGGTCACTTGTATATAATTGATGTTTCCCAATCGGTCGATCCTGACCATGAACACGCCGATGATTTCCTTGAAAAGGATTGTGAGAATGTTTCAGTGAGTATTTTCTCATAATTTCAGTGTAACACGGACATGTAACGGAAGATTTGAATTGAAGGAACGCGCCTTATGGTATTATAATCACGTGAATGCAGGCTTTCTTTAAGAAACACGGGGTAGCAGTTATGACAATACCGGAGTTGTTTGAATTTATAGTGGATCCTACTATTGATGATGATTCGATAGACAGTTATCTGGAAGAGGTATGAACATACACACGTCCACCGAAGCACGTACAATCTTACATTGCGTCTTTGGATTACGCTTCAGATCTTCGTTCTAATCGTCATCAATTTTTCTTCATAGGTACAACAAAAAATCTTGGCTAGGGGTGGTGTCCTCTCTGCAGAGGAAGAAATTGCAGATTTGGCATTTGTTCAGGTTTGTAATCTTAATTCTTTTTATGCTTCTGCGCAAATTTTTCTTTTACGAGTAAGAACTATAAGAATCTTGTTACCTGGCAAACACGATATCTTGGCTAGTTATGTGGGGGATGTATGATTTAGAAAGTTCATGTTTTGATCGGTTGTACGATTTTCATTTTTGACGTCGAGGGATTGTTTTGCTCAACTTACATTAGTTTCATTTCCATCCAAATCTTATTAAAGGGATTGTCAAATTTACCTTTCAAATGAATCTACTTATCCGGCAATACTTTTATACTTGTAAGTACAATTTGAAATTGCAATTTTGTATATAAAAAAGGAACAATGAAAATTAACTTATGATTACTGTATAAATAAACTCTATGATCATACGTTCAGAATACAAACTAATATTGGTTTAAACAGAGTAAATATATAACTTAACTAGTCAACCTCCATTGAATGGATAATTGTTGTCGACTCACCATAGACCTATATATATATATATATATAATTGATTTTCATAATCACTTAACTGAATGGATAAATGAAATTAACCTATTGTAATATTGCAAACCTTAACTAGTATATAAATGAAATAATATCACTATTAAATACAATGTAAAAAAATTACTTGACAAATTGATTCAATATAGCGATAGAAATAAAAAATGATGTAAATAACACAATTAAAACAGAAAATATTTGTCCATGATAAGCTATTTACGAAATTAGGAAAGATTCTTTTTAAATACATAAATAAATTACGGTTTAGGGACTTTAGAGATATTTTTAAAAAGAAATTTATTTTAAATATTTTATTGCAAAGTAATTTGATAATATTTTGACAATTTTTCCTTCAGTTAAATCTTTTTGGCTAAAATGTGAAGGGTATAATAATCTTGAACTTGTATAATTTTGGAAAAAGTTGAAGAAGGAGAGGTCCTTGCCAACATATCAAATGTGAGGGGTGTAGATGCCAAAAACCTATAATTCGGGGGAGGTCAATGCAATTTTCCCATTTTACTATTAAATATATCAGAATGCATATTCATATAAGAACAAAATTTAATCTAGCTTGTCATGAAGACTAGGACTTGATTATGTATGTAAAATTAATAGTACAAAAATGACATGGTGTACTTGTTTATTTATGTAAATATAAGCACAAAAATTGCAAAAGCATATTGTATAAGAAAGGGAAAATTACACACAAACCCCCTCACTTATTGTGTAATTACAAAAACTCTCACTTATTGAAAATTATCAATACACCCCCTTAGGGGGTCTATTTGTAAGGTTTACAGGAGTAAAATTGTATGAATTGTTACACATACAGGGAGTGTAATTGTAAGAAATCTTTAATATGAGAGGGTGTGCTGATAATTTTCAAAAATGAAGGGGAGTGTTTGTAATTACACAATAAATGAGGGGGTTTGCGTGTAATTTTCCCTAAAAGTAATTATAAGGGTATAAAACAATAGATTATCAACGCGACATTGCTATTACAAATAATTGTAAGAGTTAAATAGAAAAAACATCATAAATATAAGGAAAAATTGCAAATTAGGTCCTGTAACTTTAAGGGTAGCAAAATTGGTCTAGTAACTTTAAGAAAATCGCGATTTAAGGATACTTTCAATTAGGAACCCTAATTTTGCCGGAAATACCAAATAAAATTGGATGTTTTGCAATTGCCGGCCAGATTTGCACGCATGGAGTATGAAGAACTTTTTTTATACATTACCGTAGTTTTATTTTATTCTTTGTTTTCTTTCACTAAAAAAAATAATCTAATTTGGCATCATTTGTGTGAAAAAATGCCATGTCATACTCCACGCGAGCAAATCAGGCATGCAATTGCATACTCCACGCCCAATTGTGCCTTAAATCGTGACTTTTTGAAAGTTATGGAACCAATTTTGCAACCCCCCTTAAAGTTACGGGACTAAATTTGCATAGTATTCCTTACCTTACATAAAGTTATAGCTTTCATGATTATTTAATTAAAAAAGTCATCTAATCATTTTGGGCAAACAACTTGACGGGCAGCTGGGTATAAGGGAGGTCTTTATAATTATCAAAAAGTGAGGGGGAATTTATGTAATTACCCCATATGAGGGGGGTCCGAGTGTAATTTTCCCTTTAGATTAAAATGAAGCTTTCCCTGTGTTAATGCGAAATTGCAAAAAAATACCTATGTTAATGAAATAGGCTAATCAGCACCATGTGTTATTCAAAAGTCTGCAAAAAATCATTTTTTGTTAAAAAGATAGAAAGAAATATGTGTTTTTTGGGTGAAATAACACTATCATATATTCTATGTGTGAAAAAAGGAAAAACACGCTCACTTATTTTCAAAAAGTGATTTTTTGCAGACTTTTGAATAACACGTGGTGATGTTTAGCCTATTTCGTTAACAAAGGTGTTTTTTTACAATTTGGCATTAAAACAGGGGTGTTTTTTGCAATTATCCCGATAGATCATATTTCTTTGTGGAAATGTATATTCATCCCGTAGATTGCGGTTCTGTGCTGCGTTTTCTGGATATATATATATATATATACACACACACGAATAGTTCCGTCTTAACAATTTAAAAGAAATATTATTGTCTCTTCAAAGGCTATTTTTGCTTTGCTTGCATTGCTGCCCGATAAACATTGCACAAACTACACATACGTTTTATCTTATTTTTAGCTTACAAGTCCGAAATATCAAGTCTAATGCGTTTACATTTTCCTTTTTCCGTTTAGTCATTTATACCAAATACTTTGGATCACGTGAAGCATGCAGAGGAGGACGTGCAACATATCATCAGCGGGAAGGACACTAAAGACATGTATTATCAAACAATTACGGGTCTCAAGCAAGCCCTTTCGATGGCAAACTCTTCCCAATCAAAAAATGGGCAGCTTCAAGCCAACGGGAAGCCTTTAAACGAGGATTCTACTCAAATGACTAATTCTCTTGGCTCGCCAGATGGAGAGTCAGAAACGGGACTCAACGAAAGTAATGATGACGAGGACAAGGACTCGGAGGAGGGTTCTTTTTTTGGAAGTGATAAGCAAACACCGGGTGAGAGGAAAGCGGTGAGGAAAGAGAACAAGAAGAAAGTTAAAAAAGAAAAGAGGGAGGCGCGGAAGAGTAAAGTACCAAAAGTCGTTAAGAAGAAAAAGAAAAAGTTGGCGAAAGCTAAGAAGTATAGGTGAGAGATACAGAGGTCATTATTCCTGGCGACTCCTAATACTCTACACTGAGACCCATGCCTGAATAATTATTATATTGGAAGTATTATCGAGAGTTTTCATAGTCAAACTTAATGTTTAGTTTAGGGGTAAGAACATTAAACTCTCTGGACTATGCCCGTTGTCATGCTTTTTTTTTGGAGAAACCGCTTTTTAATTTAATTGCCTCAACTATATAGGATTTGCATTTTCATATATTAGCATATATTTTGGCAGAATATTCTATTGGGATTCCATTACGTGCCAAATACATGTCCATTTTAAGGGCAAAACAGTTACTTGTCACAATTGATTTTTTTTATTTTTGATTTTAAACCACATTTTCTCCATAACTTTCATCCACCACCAATTTCTTTACACAGTCCCGATTCCTACCCTACTATTATAAAAGTATTGGGTGGTTTTTTGCAACTTTTGATATACCTAATATATTCATTTCTAATTTACTTATTTAATAACAAAATAATCAAATAATAAATAACAAAAATAAATTATATATATCAGCAACATTTAGATATATTATTTAATTAAGACTCTACAATTGACATAAATATAGATGTTGAATTGCATTAGCAATTAGATAATGAGAAAATTAGTTAAAAGTCCATAATCCCTAGTTAAAATTTAAATCAGTTTCTACCAATAATTTTACATTATGAACTCCCTACTCATAATGTAAATTTGGATTCACTCCTTATCCACTTGGAAAGACGAAATTGCTCTCATTTTTTTTAATCACCTTCTTCTCCACTTCTCTCTTCTCTTTTTTCCTTTTTACCTTCACCACAAATCTGATTACATCGGTTTTTTCGGCGATCGAATGTATTCAAAGACGAGACCGCCTTATTCTTCACGACGAAAGGAACAAATCGAGATCCATATTGTCTATATTTCGTGTAAAAAGTATATATTTTTTTCAAATTTCATATGTACAACAATTGCAATATCGATAAGGAATGTGTGAAGTATTTTTAGTGCCTAGTTGAAGTATTTTCAAATGAAAAGTTGACAGATTTGCGCGATTTCACGAAAACATTCATAACGCACTAGAGGATGATTGGAATCATAAATCATTTTCTTATTTTGAAAATGGACAAATAGGGCTTTCAAGAATTGTACGAAACATTATCAATAAAAGTTTCGTATGATAGAATTTTGCCTAAAACGTAAGCTAAAATTTATAGATAATTTTGTACGACTTCACAAGAAAGTTCATAACTCACTGTACAATGGTCGAAATTATAATAACAAAAAAAATAATTTTGAAGTAGACACGTAGAGCTTTCCAAAAATGTATGACACATTATCAAGATACGTACAGGATGAAGCAGTTTTGTCTTCAAACAAAAGTTAAAATTTGCCGACAGTTTTGCGCGACTTCATGGACAAATTCCATAACGCATTGTACAATGCTCGGAATCATAAACCGCTTTTTTACTTTCAAAGTAGACACATAGGGATTTCATTAAATGTATGATCCATTATCAAGAAATCTTAGTATAAAACAGTTTTTCTTCAAACCTAATCTAAAGTTTGTCAACAATTTTGCGCAATCTTATGAGAAATTCTATAACGCATTGTAGGATGTTCGAAATCATAAACCATTTCAATGACATATATTGATCATGCCATGTGGTTTAATAAATACATCAGATACGTTTTGACAGCCTATTATACTTTTTTTGGAGCTCTGCTAAAGGTATTGACTTTATCCATTTTGACAAATAAGTCAACAGTCTGGAATCTCATGCAATCTGAAGCTTTTGCTATGTAAAAGAAAAATCTGAAGCTTTTATTACAAATAATGAATAAGTTTATTACAACAAAGATGCCCTATAATTCTATCTTTTATGGCATCTGAGGGCATAATCCTAATAATAAGTTGGCCGAAATGTTTTGAAATTGGCCGAAAAATATCATTAAGCTGGAAAATTAACTTGAATTTGGGGATTTTGCTGAAATGGAGGGAAAATTACCTTCAATTTGGAGAGTTTTGCGTACGGAAGGAAAATTGATCTTTAATTTGGGGATTTAACTCAAATATTTCTAATTTTTTTTATTTCATTTAAATTGTTGGAAGTTTCAACTCAAATATTTCTTTATCTTAGTTATTTTAAAAAAAATGATTTGATTTTTTTCTAATTGTTTTCGAAAAAAAATTCAGAATTGCTTTTTAGTTTCTACTTTTCTATTTTTTAGTGTTTTTAATTTATTTATTTTGTCAGTGTAAAAAAAATGGTATTTATCTAAAAAACGTACACATCAATTTAGAGTACTAATTTTACCAATTTAAAAAAAATTCTAAATTTTTTTTGGAAAAGTACCAATTTTACCAATGAAAAAACAAAAAAAAATCTAAAATTCTGGGAAAACAATCAGAAAAATTAAAGTAAAATTAAAAAGAAGAATCAACTTGTTTTTTTAAATTTTTGAAAATACATAAAGTATAAGAAAAATAAAAATAATAAAAATATTAAAATATTTTTAAAAAATAGAAAATATTAGAAATTATATCTCAAACTACTTTTTAAATTTAAGTAAAATAAATTTTAATGGTGGCAAAAGATTTCCATTGACAAAAAAAATAAATTAAAAGCTAAAAAAATCATTAAAAAAATCGTAAATAATCAAAACAGTTTTGAAAAATCAGCGAATAATACGAAATAAAAAATATAAAAAACAACGTATCATTTTTCAAAAAATAGTAATATTTAGAATACTAAGTAAAAAAAATAATTTAGTTTGAATGTATGCATATAATATTACAATTTTTACTTTAAATTATTATAGAAATATTAATTATACAAATTTTATGTATAATAAATAAAAATAACTTAGATAAACAAAAATTTGGATTGAAAAATTCCAAAAATTTAAATAAATAAAAAAATTAAAAGTATTTGAGTTAAATCCACAAATTACAGGTCAATTTCCCCTCCATATGCAAAAATCCCCAAATTGAAGGGAATGTTTCCTTTATTTCAGCAAAATCCCCAAATTCAAGTCAATTTTCCCAAAAAATGACTTTTTTGGCCAAATTCAAAATTTTCCTGCCAGTTTGTACCAAAATTGCGATTTTTTCAAGTTAATGTACTCAAATTGCAACCCGATCAACTTATTGTACCAGAAAAATGTGTAAGCCAACTTAGAGTACCAATTTTGCAATTTTCCCTGTAATTAGAGGAAAAATTGCAGTTTTGGTACAGTAATGTGGCCTATACGTTTTTTTGATACACTAATATGGGGGGGGGTAGCAATTTGGGTACATTATTGATCAAAAAATTGGCAATTTTAGTACATATCGCTGGAAATTGCTGACGTGGCCACCGAAAAATGTCAAAATTGGGATTTTTCAGAATTAGAAGAAAAATTGATGATGTGGCAGCTAAGACGTGGATAATGGATTGATGACATGTCAGCCAATTGGACAAAGATAAAAAAATTTACTACTTAGTTGGAAGGTTTGAACCCATGACCTTTAAGCTAAAATTTAACACTTCTACCACTCCACCACATGCCATATTTTGTCTATTTGACTTTAGTTTAGCTACTTATACCATTACTTTGGTATATGTCTTAGTAATATGTAAGGAAAAATTGCAAATTTGGTACCGTAGGATAAGGCAAGTTCGCAAATGGTACCATGTTTTTCAGTTGTCTCACTTTTGGTACCAAAAATGCTTTTTTTTTCTCACTTTTGGTATCACCATCATTTTTTTGACGGAAAAGTGACACGTGGCCGTTAGTTTTGAATTAAAATGCAATTTATCACAAAAACTGAGGGCACTTTTATCATTTTTCATACACCCTATTTTCTCTCTCTCTCTACTTCATCTTCTTCACCAAAACACACACACACACATATATATACACACACACAAACTCACACATACACACACACACACACACATATACACACACACACACATACATATACACACGCAGAACACACACACACATATATACACACGCAGACACACACACATATATATATACACACGCAGACTCACACACATATATATACACATTACACACGCACACACACATATATATACACAAATGCAGACGCACACACAAAAAAATTCAGTGTTCATCGTCTTCACTACGAAGACAATGAACAGTGACCAAATCCACCCCCCCCCCCCAACAACACACACAATCACACATATATACATGCTTAGACATATATACACATAAAATTATATAATATGTTATATATAAAAATAACCCAAAAAAAATAACTGTTCATCGTCTTTGAAGATGATGAACATTGATTTTTGTTTTTTTTTTTGTATATAATTTTGACACGTGTCAAAGTTAACGGACACGTGTCAAAATCCGTCAAAAAATTGACGGTGGTACCAAAAGTGAGAAAAAAAAGCATTTTTGGTACCAAAAGTGAGAAAACTGAAAAGCGTGATACCATTTGCGAACTTGACTTATCCTACGGTACTAAATTTGCAATTTTTCATAATATGTAATTATTAAGATTTTATATAAGAATATTTATATAATTATTAAATTGATATACACTAAAAGATATAATTAATAATTCATGTACTAAAAGAGTAATTATATATTTCAAGTATATACTTATTTTATCTAAAAATTTATCACAAAATATACATTTATTTCAATTATAACATCTATGGATATTATATATTTTTTACATGTACATGTTCTTATAAATATTTAATATATATTAAATATTAGTAAAAAAAATACTATAATCCCACTCAAATAAATTTTTGTATCCCCAAAACCAATCAAAATATTTTTCAATCTTAAAACCCATTCTACAAATTTTTTATTTTAAATTGATAAATGGTATAATAAGAATTTTATTTTTTATTATTAAATATTCTAAATATTTTTGTATAATTTATTTTCATTCTAATATGGTAGTTATCAAAAAAAAAATTAAAGCTTTTAAAAGGATTATAAAATACGAGAATTTAAAATTAAAATCATAATTAATATCTACATATATAAACAAATATTTAAATATACGTCCCTCAATCAAAATATTTTTCAATATTAAAACCCATTCTACAAATTTTTTATTTTAAATTGATAAATGGTATATTAAGAATTTTATTTTTTATTATTAAATATTCTAAATATTTTTGTATAATTTATTTTAATTCTAATATGGTAGTTATCAAAAAAAAATTTAAAGCTTTTAAAAAGATTATAAAATACGAGAATTTAAAATTAAAATCATAATTAATATCTACATATATAAACAAATATTTAAATATACGTCCCTCAATCAAAATATTTTTCAATATTAAAACCCATTCTACAAATTTTTTATTTTAAATTGATAAATGGTATAACAAAAATTTTATTTTTTATTATTAAATATTCTAAATATTTTTATATAATTTATTTTTAATTCTAATATGGTAGTTATCAAAAAACAAAATTTAAAGCTTTTAAAAAGATTATAAAATATGAGAATTTAAAATTAAAATCATAATTAATATGTACATATATAAACAAATATTTAAATATACGTCCCTCAATCAAAATATTTTTCAATCTTAAAACCCATTCTTCAAATTTTTTATTTTAAATTGATAAATGGTATAATAAAAATTTTATTTTTTATTATTAAATATTCTAAATATTTTTGTATAATTTATTTTTAATTCTAATATGGTAGTTATCAAAAAAAAATTAAAGCTTTTAAAAATATTATAAAATATGAGAATTTAAAATTAAAATCATAATTAATACGTACATATATAAACAAATATTTAAATATACGTCCCTAAATATTTTGAATAAGTACATATAGAAAAGAATATTTAAATAGTTATATATGTTTGTTTTATTTATGGAGAAATTATATCCAAAAATATACGTCCATCTTATTTAAAAAATTATGTTAGATATAAAAAAATTCTTGAAAAACAATATATTTCTAGAAAAATAGCATTGAGAAACATATTTAGAAGATTAATTTATATAAAAATTTATGAACTGAAATACATTAATATATATTATTATTAATAACAACAATGAATACATATTTAAAATATTAATTGTAAACTCATCAACTACTTAAATATGTATGTTTTTAAATATTTATATGTATTTGAATTTTTAATATTTTTTTTATGATAATTTTTTAATATATTTTATTACAATATTGTTAAAGTTATACTCTTATGTTAAAAAGAAAATTACTTTGAAAATAATATTTATAAGTCATATATTGAAGCAATGTTATAATTACATAAACTAAAGTGAAATAAATCAAGTTATAGCATGTGATGGACTGGTGGGAATGTTAATTTTTAACTCAAAGGTTCAAACCTCCCAAGTAGCAAAAATTTTAAATTTTGTCAATTTGGTCGTCATGTCATCAACTTATTGTCCACTTGGATGTCACGTCAACAATTTTCCGTCCATTATGAAAAATCCCCAATTTTGATTTTTTGACGGCCACGTCAGCAATTTCCTACGATATGTACTGAAATTGCCAATTTTTTTACCAATAATGTACTAAAATTGTTACCCCCCATATTAATGTACCAAGA
Source organism: Buddleja alternifolia (assembly GCA_019426215.1). Taxonomy (NCBI): domain Eukaryota; kingdom Viridiplantae; phylum Streptophyta; class Magnoliopsida; order Lamiales; family Scrophulariaceae; genus Buddleja; species Buddleja alternifolia. Next base: position 6,245,789 of record CM033394.1, read on the forward strand.
AAAATTGCAGGCTACATTAGTGTACCAAAATTGTAATTTTTTCGTAATTAGACTATGACACTAAGACAGGAGAAATTGCATTTTTGGAATGTGGCTTGCACATTTTTTTTGGTACACTAATATGGTGGGGGGGTAGCAATTTGGGTACACTATTGGACAAAAAACTGGCAATTTGAGTACAATTTACGCCAGAATATTTGAATTTTGCTGGAGATCCTCACGTGACACGCCCATGACCTGTAATTCTGCCAGAAAGATTTTCAATTTAGGGATTTTATATGCTGACATCATAAATAAACTTTTAAAACAAAGAACAAATCAAAAAAAAATATTCAAGGGTCCAGATTTTTTATTTAAATAATAGTTAAAAAAAAAAAGAATAACTTCCGTTGCCTGCAACCCCCCCCCCCCCCAAAAAAAAAAAACCCGATTCGGAACTTGTTACCAAATACTGCTCCTGGCCCACCACCGACGCTCAGCCGCAGTTCAGCCATGCCCCACCAAGATTAGGAAGGCGAGGGAACTTTCTGGTGTGGAGAGGATAACGGTTCGCGATTTTGTGGTAGTCTGTGGCAGAGGGGATGGGTGGTCACGGTTGGTGAATTACGGTGGGATGTTGATGGCGAGTTGGAGTGGGAGGGGTGAGTTTTTATTGGCGGTTGCAGGTTGGGGGATGGGGGGGGGGAACAACGAGGAAGACGACTGTTCTTCCTCCCATTTTTTCTTTCTTTTTTAAATAATTAAATTAGGGGTTCTTTAATAGTGTTTTAGTAAAAATTATTGTAAAATTTGGATTTACTTATTTTCTAAAATTTAATTATTGAAACTACGATAAATAATTTCAATAATTAAAATTTTGGGATTTGGTTTTTCCTATTCAATTTAGGTTATAATGTGTGAAATTTTGATATGGAATGAAATTAAGATAATTTTATAATAATTTGGGATATGAGATTTTCCTCTTCAATTAGGTTATAAAATGTGAAATTTGGATATGGAATGAAATTGGAGATATTTATACCATAAATTCATTAATTAAAATCTTGGGATATGAGATTTTCCTCTTCAATTTAGGTTATAAAGTGTGAAATCTGGATATAGAATGAAATTGAAGATAATTATATCATAATTTCAATAATTAAAATTTTGGGATTTCAGATTTTCCTTTTCATTTCAGGTTATAAAGTGTGAAATTTGGATATGAAATGAAATTAGAGATATTTTCCTCCATAAATAGTTGATTTCCCTCCAAAATGCCATCCACCTAAGCAATTTTACCTCCAAAAATTAGAAATCCCCAAATTTATACATTATGTGTGCCTCACGTGAGGATCTCCAGCGAAATTCAAATTTTTCAGCTTAAATTGTACTAAAATTGCCAATTTTTTTTACCAATGGTGTATCCAAATTACTATCCCCCATATTAGTGTACCAAAAAAATATACATTCCACATTAGTGTACCAAAAATGCAATTTTTCCTACTAAGACCTAGTTAGAATATGAAACAAACTACAGAAATCTAATACAAATAGGATTTGGGAAATCCTAACATTACTAGAACACAGACTGATATTGTTGTTAGTAAAAGCAAATTATATTTTATCATTTTCTTTCAATTTTCAGCATATCGCTGGGGTATTTTGGTACTTTACAAAACTTTGGGGAATCAAGGTAACTATGCAGTACATGAGGGGTTATGCAATTATTCTCTCTTTCAATTGTGGCAATTGTGTTTCAAAAATCAGACATAAACAACATTTTATTGTAGTTCAAGTGACAATTCTCAGGATTATTTTTAAAAGGTTTTGGAATTTTGTTTTCAAGAACAGTTGCAACTCCATTTGTAGAAACCCACATGAGATCTATTACACGTGGATATGTTTGGATTCACTTTTTAATTAATAAGTCCATTTGTAGAATGAACTTTTTAAAATGGGCATTTCAAATAAGTGCTTTTAAAAATATAAAGCATTTGACAAAACTACACTTAAAGTAACATCTTATAGAAGTGTTGGAGATAAAATTTCAAAAGTCACTAATATGCACTTCTTCCAAATGGACTTTTGGAGAAGTGACTTATTCCAAAAGTCCATTTAAATTTAATTACCAAACAAGTAAAATTTCACAAATGGACTTCCACCTCCAAAAGTCCATTTGAAAAGTGTTACCAAACGCATCCATAAGCTATCGTAACTTTTACTGACTGTCATATCGAGACTCTTTAAGAATTATAATTGATTGGTATCTTGATCTTCATGCAAATTACCGAGGTTTGTTTATGTTTTCAAAATCTATTTTAGTAAAATCACACAATTCTAAATTTTGATGCTACAAACTATATTCAACCAAATACATTTTTTTCAAATTAACTTTCTCATTCCTATATATAATTACATATCAATCACTATACCTATCATTTCACATAGTTATCAATTAATGTTCACTTACACCAATCATTATTTTTCTATTCCTCTTTTAAACTTTATGCTTTTTTAAATATTAAACTCTTCATGCATCAACTAATAATTATTTATGTGACTCATTTTATAAATTCCAACTATACTCTTAAAAAATAAACAGACACCCCAATGCATCAAATCATTCTCACAAAATTTACAGTGGGTTATTTGCATCCACCTCCCTTAAAATATTGCACTTTGGCAATGACCTCCCTTCATGTATTAAGTTTTGGCATCCATTACCCTATCTATAATTTTTTTTATTTAATACCTATTTTACCCTTAATTTTCCTTTTTGCCTATTTTTTTCCTTTTATTTTATTCTTTTTCTTACTAATAGATCAGGAAAAGAAAAAATAGAAATTAAGCTCATGAAAATTCTTATTTACAACTCATCCAAATTATAAATTATTTTTAATTAAGAAATAGGTATAACAAATAACGTATTAAACTTATTTTAGTAAGCTTATACATTTGATTTCTCAATTACCTTTGTGTCGTTCATGAATTATATTTTTAATATTTCAAACAAGCTTTTAACATGTTAATAGTATTCTTTTATAACAATATGAAAATGATATCTATATATATTTACATTATTGCTTATAAATGAAAATCTGAAAATTGAAAGAATAATTTTCTTTTAATTTCAAAGTCCTGTTCTATTTAGCTAATTTTTCTCTTTTTATTTTTTTTTCTAAGTAGAATAACATGAATAAGAAATAGAATAAATATTAACAAAAAAAATTAAACAATCACGTTTGGAAAAAATATTATGATATGAAAAATCGGACAGCGAACACAAATAATAAGTTCCCTAAGTTTTCATGCATTAAACAACTTTATTTTCTAATGATACCATCTGCTCCAGAGTCATCTATGGCCCTATGAGCAAAGAGATTAAAGCGAAATTATTCTTTCAATTTTGATTTTTTATTTGCTATAAGTCAATAATAATAACCTAGAAAGGTAAAGACTTTTTGTAAATCTAATTGCAATAGTCAATAATACAAACCTACAAAGATAAAAACGTTTTGTTGTTTACAAAAATATAAAATAAAATAAAGCACTATCAATTTATTAAAACTTATTTGAAACATTAAAAATATAATTCGAGAATCACAAAACGGTAACTGAAAAACAAATATTTAAAGTTTATTTAACATAAGCTTAGTATATTATTTGTTATGAGTTTTTTTAAAATTAAATATTATTATTAGTTAGAATTATTCTTAAATAAGAAATAAAAAATATTATTCACAAAATAATAAGAAGAAAGTAATAAAAGGGAAAGTAGTAAATAGAAAAGAAATAAAAATTAAGTGAACTAAAATACTAGCTTAGACACATTGCACGTACAAATTAGAAAAGTCTAAATCAGATAAAGGATTAAAAATAATTTGTCATTATTGTACAACATTCCATTAATTAAGAAGTGTATAAATATTCCAGCCAATTATTTTTTTCTCTAATTCTTTACTTAGAGAGTAAATCACTTTACGTCAATAGCTATGCAAAATATACCAAACACCCTCTCACAGAAGTTTTCAATTCGAATTTAGATTATCACAAGTTGTGGTTTTTTTTATTTTTTATGAAGTTATATAGAATCTTTATAACTCAAAATTATTATTATCAATCCAAGTCTGTCGGACTAAATATTTAGGTATTCATATCCCCCTTACACTTTAAAAAAAAAAACTACGCAAAATATATATATATATATATATATATTTATATATTGTGTAATAGTGGGAGCAGGTAATCAAAACCCGAGCGTATTTCCAGAAAGAGTGAATTCGAGTTGATAAACCCACGATACGTCCGCGGACTAGTGAGGGAGAGGAAGAAGCCGACTCGACGTCGTTTCGGTCCATGAATTACTCCCAAAACCCTAACCTTTGTGATCGTCTTGCATTTTCGTAATTTAATTCGTCTGTTTTCGTTGTTCCTTTATCATAGTAAGCTCTCTAATTCTTTTTATTGTTATTGTTATTGTGATAGCCTTTATTATGTGAATTACAATGATTTTGATGGCTAACTTTTATTTTTTATATTTTTTTTTTAGTTTCATTGGATCAGTTGTTGTTAATGGACAGGAAGTTGAATTGATCATTGCTGAATCTGCTTTCGGTTGTGGCGAACTGATCCTTGGGGTAAATTTTAATCTCATTCTAGATTTTTTCTTAATCGAATTTTCTGCAGATGAATTTTGTGTTGTTTTTCGTTTCGAATTTCAGTTCAGGGTATCATCTCTCCGTTATGGTGGCTGCATTGTTTTTGGTATCGATTATTATCGCGTTGGAAATGAGTTGTAATATTGCTGTAAATGGTAAACCAAACCAACTAATTCATAGTTGTATTAGAAATGAGCTGGTGCCGGCGCTTCGGCGCTTCGGCATCACGTCTGTTGATTGGCACTGAATTTTCCTGCACATTTTCTCTAAGGGATGTATGAACTAGCCTCAGTTAATTACTAATTAATGACGGTTATTGGATCGTGTCATGTAGTTAATTAATGCAGCAAAATTTTTCTCACGTGGTATGATCTTAGATCAGCTAGAGAATATCTTTGCATGGGTACTCTTATGGAAATGATACAAACGTAGAATCTTGAAGCATGACCTTAACTTCTATATTTGAATTGGTTATTCTGTATGGCAATTAATTTCTGTAATTTTGTCTGCAACTGTGTGTGGGACCTATATTAAGCTACTTCTTGAGGGAGGGTATAAGGTATTTGCTGGGACTTAGCCTACTTTGTTACATAAATTAATGTGTTAGTTCACTTGACTTGGAAATTGAATTCTCTTGGATTCCCAGATCGTTGTTTGTTAGTTACTACTTTAAGACAGAATTTTAACATGACATGTGGTTAACTAATGCAGCAAAATTGTTTCCCATATGATCTGACCTTACATCAGCTAGCGGATATCTTTGAATGGATACTTTTTCTGAAACTGAAATAACCTAGAATCTTGAAGCATGACACTAACGGCCATGCTCGAACAATTAGTTTGGTGAGTGTGGCAATTCATTTCTATAAATATTTTGCAACTGCGTGTGGGACCTATAAAAGCTACTTATTTAGGAAGGCTATCTGCTTCGACTTACAATAGTTTGTAACTTTAGTTATTGTGATAGTTCACTTGACAGGGAAATCAAATTTTGTTGGATCCCCGGATCTTTGTTTATTAACTTAATGTTCTTAGATTTGTTTTGCAAGGGAATAGAATCAAATTGTCTTCCAAGTCGACTTCTCCACGGCTCCGTCAAAACTCACATTATTCATTCCATTCAGCCGTCATCTAGTGCCCACCTGGATCTCTAAGTCCAGCTATAGCCCAACACCACCGTAATCCTCAAACTTAGATTCTATTTAGTACCACCTCAAATCCCCTTTCCTCGACTTCGTGCTGGGCCCTTACTGTAAAAACCTTTTATCTATAAATTCATCTACGTCGTGAACCATTTACCAATGTTCTGAAACCCGGACCGGTCATCGAACTGGAAAATCGACCGGGTTAAGGGTCACCGGTTCGACCGTTGGGTCAATCGCGGTCGGACCGGTGATGTCATAATTACGTAATAAATATTAATTAATATACTATTAAATATTATAAACAATAAAAATATGAAAAAATATATATTTTCTACAATTCTTTTCCTTGTCAAATTCCTAATTAATTCTGAAAATTAAGAAACCGTATCCATAATTCCATACTCCATGTCCATGGCTCATAATTTAACAACTAAGAGAGTCCAAGATTTATTCACAATTGCAAATAATCTATGATAAATAAAAAAAGAGTGGTCTTGAGAGAAGAAGAAGAAGCAGCAACAGCAAATCGATCTTGAGATTACCTAAAGATTACTCAATACTCAATAATCAATAGAAAGAGAAGAAGATCAAGAGATTACCTAAGTTTGAAGAATAAGCAGCAAATCGGGCAAAAAGAGAAGATGGGTCTCCTATGCGTGCATGAAGCCATGAGAAGGAGAAGAGGGGAATTGGGAAATCTCAACCTTGATTTACAAATTTAGCCCTTAAATTTATATCAGTCACAACCCGGCCGATTTTGTCGACCCAGTACCGGTTCTACCGGTCCGACGGTTGAACCGCCGGGTCGAACAGTTCTCTCCTAAAAAATACGGTTTTCTGACTTGAGCGGTTTTTGCTCCAAACCCGAGCCGTTTATAGAACCGGTTCCCGGTTCTACCGGTTCGACCGGCCGGTCCGGGTTGGGTTTCAAAACATTGCCATTTACAGCCTCCTTAGATATGCAACAGCAATATGTACTGGGAAGAAAAAACAAGACTTACACACTTAATGCACCATCCTCAATTTCTGTAGATATCTCTAATACCAATCCAATCTTATTTACTAAATTTTGTCGAATATTGATTCTGAGTTCCAACTACATAATGCCTTTTTTTGCACGGAGATGCTCAAATTATTTTCATTAGTATAGTGACTGTTAGGGATACTTGAGGAAGAGGAGCTATGTGTGAGGGAGATGTGGTAATGTTGCTGAATTGCCAGATGTGAGGATAAATAGGAAAAACATATCTTACTGTTTTGCATTTTTATTCCTTAACCTGTCGGAAAGAGTACAAAACAAGTAGAAATAAATAAAAAATTGGAACTTTAACTGCTCTTCCGTGTTTGTTTCTGTATACTTTATTCTGAATAATAATCCAATTAACCTATCAAATCACTCTCATTAGCAAGCACTTTTGTAATTAAACTCATGGTCAGTGACATTTTACAAGTGCAAGTTACTCTAGACCCAGTTTCGAGCGCTACTAATCACACGGCAAGTGTAATTGTCCTTGTCTTGTGATTAGTTCACATGGAAAGTGTAGCCTTTGCCTTGGGATTCATTCACACTCCATGACATGGCAACTGTAAGTCTACTTTTTCCTATAATGGCTTGGGTGCGGCCAAACCTTATTTGGAATATTCCCCTTCATCTGATAACTATATCCTGGAAGCATTTGGTTGCAAGCTCGTTGATGACATTGACATCCTGTCCTTCAGCTTTTCTGGAACCACGGGCTGGAAGATAGAGTTCACCAGGTCATAGAGAATCTGTTTTTGAGGCCATAATGCCGTGTATGAACAACAGTGTGTTTGACACTCTACATATCGGTCCTTTTAGACCTTTGATTATCTGAAGCGCCCAGTAATTTATGCTGATCTTGCTGCTTGTAAAACCGTGACTATACGCTCTATGTATTTGTTGGACCCTCGTTTTGATGCTGTAGAAACTTCCACCGAAGTTGAGGTCTATTATCATTGAAGTGAGTTTTCTTTGGAATAATGGCTACTAGTTCTTGTGTAGATCAGTTACTGGAGACGGGGTAGCTGGAGCTTCCAGAGTCATTGTAACTGAGTGATCACATAATTCCTGGAAATGATGAATTGCCGAAGTGCACTGATCACCATATTGAGTGGTTCCTTCTCCGTATCTCTTTTGAGATGGTATCATATTTGCACCAATAACAGTCTTTTAGGATATACTAAGTGCTCTCAGTATGATGAGGGTGTGACCAAGTAATCTTTTGATGTATAATTCTGAGAATTAACCAGAGAATTGGGAAATAGGGGAAGCAATATACTGCTTTTTCCATTTCTTAGGACATTTGTTGGAAAAATATTCAATGTCAGGTAACTCATTATTGTGTTTGGAGTGGTATAGTTCTAACAAAAGTCACCCTATCCATTCTTTTGTTCTAAAATCTTAGTTTATTTGTGTTCTATTTGAAGAATGGTACAAAGAGAAACAATTTTTTTTTTCAGATTCCCTAGTTTGATGGACTGAGAACTATTGGGCGTAAAATGGTGGTGATTATTATTGTTCTTACCGTCTGCCTTCAGGGTCTAGATTAACAGTGTCTAGTTTATAGGGAAATGGGTTGTTGGTGATATGACGTTTTCCTGCGGTGTGGAGTGTCCCTACAGATCTCCCCTTATCAACCGAGTTGAATGTTTTTTGAAAAAAATTCAGCTGCTAGGTTGTGCAATCTAATTTGAGCATTCAAGTAATCCAGGAGCATTCCCACACATAGTCATCACCGACTTCTGTCCCCGCAAAGATGCAGATGAAGCTACTTGGGAGTACCTAATAGATGTTTGTCAGAAATATTGGACGGGTGATTTTACTTATCTTTCCATTTGTGCCTTCATCCCTTGCTCTTTAACTTTTTTTTTAAAAAAAAGTTATTTTGTTTAGGTTAGTTGCCATGTACCTAAATGGCATCTTTCTTCCATGTATATGGGCGAGAACTTAACCTTGTAGTCTTTGTATATAGATGAGTTAGAAGATTCTCTTATGCTTGCATTTTTTACTGAGACCAGTATTTGTTTTGACGTAGCAGAGGATGGAGATATCATTGCTAAGATCGCTTCTCAACAGCATCACTAGTCTTTTCCAGTTATCATGTCGTGAAAGCGTAAAATGTGAACCAGTTCAGAGATATCATCAAAAAATTGAAGAGATGCTGAAGTTGTTAGAACCATTTCTTGATGCAATTGTTGATGCTGAAATTGCTTCAGATGAAAGGGTTCGAAAAGCATGCGTAGGGCTCCGCCAATCCATTGATGAATTAAGAGAGATATTTGAAAACTGGCAACCATTGATGAGCAAAGTTTACTTTGTAAGTAATAAGTTCTTTGATTTTAGTTGCAAGTTGTAAACCTTTTATATGCACAGCTAAGAATGGAAAGGGGAACACAATGAGAGGGATGTTTCTTTTTATCCTGTTTTAACTATTTGTGACGTTGTATTAACTTGCTTAAAACTTCTTGCCTTGTGACGTATTAAAATATTTTCTGGCTAATAATCTTTTTCTTGATATTTAGGTTTTACAAGTTGAGTCACTCATGGTGAAGATTCAAACTCTTGGTTTGGAAATTCTCGAGTTACTAAAATCTTCTGATCAATGCTTACCTACTGAACTCACTGCTACATCTCTTGAGGTAATGAGTAATGGTTATTTCTCTTTCCCTTGATCTTTTCTTTGTCAAGAAAAAAAAAAAAATTCATTTGGGCACCTAATATTAAAAGATGGGGTATATATTGCTATAGTTTTCCTTTTTGTGTGTGTTAGTTCTGATTGCAACACTATATACAGAAACTCAAGCATATAGGGTCTGAACAAACATCACCGATAATCACGAAAGCTATCAAGGATCACAATGAGGGCTCTGGAGCTAGCTCAGAGAGCCTGGCAAAAGTAACTGATAGCCTAAGCTTGAACTCAAACCAAGAACTTCTAATCGAGGCTGTGGCACTTGAGAAACTCAAAGAAAATGCTGAACAAGCAGAAAAGAGTGGCGAAGTCGAATATATAGATCAAATAATTGCCCTCGTTATCCACATGCATGACCTCCTTGTTATGATGAAACAGTCCCAAACCTATAATCCGGTTCCAATACCTGCTGACTTTTGTTGCCCTCTTTCACTTGAACTCATGACGGACCCTGTTATTGTGGCATCTGGACAAACATACGAACGGGCTTTCATACGCAACTGGATAGATCTTGGACTTACTGTTTGCCCTAAGACCCGACAAACCCTAGCACACACAAATCTTATCCCTAATTACACTGTGAAGGCACTTATTGCAAATTGGTGTGAATCAAATAATGTGAAGCTTCCTGATCCAATTAGATCTATCAGCGTGAACCAGCCTTCTTCCTTACTTGCAAATGCCAGTTCAAATAGTTCAATCTCTTCTAATTCAATCCAAAGACAGGGAACTTCTCCATCTCATCCTCGTTCGTTTTCTGAGGATTCTTTGAGAGAAGCTGCTATTAATGGAAATGTGTCCCCGAGAAGTTCTGATGACCACTCAGGAGAGAGAAACGATATATCTGGTGGCGATGAACGGTTATTATCCTTATCACAGGGTCATAATCGAACCAATTCAGCCTCGAGCACTAATTCTAATATTTCACAAGGAGCAGCAATAGACAGTAATGATGTGGCATCTCATGCTTCTCCTTATGCTAGTGATGCTTCAGGCGAGCTTGCAGCAGATCCACAACCTACCGAAAATTTAATTGCCATGAGACGAGAGCCCATTTTCCAGTCCAGACCTCGTGGCCAAACATTTTGGCGAAGGCCATCTGATAGATTTGCTCCAAGAGTAACTTCTTCTTCTCCTTCTCTCGAAATGAGGGCTGATCTTTTAGAAGTCGAAACTCAAGTCAAGAAATTTGTCGAGGACCTTAAGAGCACTTCCCTCGATGCACAGAGAAAAGCAACAGGTGAAATCCGGTTACTAGCTAAGCATAACATGGAGAATCGCATTGTAATTGCAAATTGTGGGGCGATCGCCTTATTGGTCAATTTACTCCTCTCGACTGATTTGATGATACAAGAAAATGCTGTTACTGCTCTTCTCAATTTATCGATTAATGATAACAACAAAGCCGCAATTGCAAATGCAGAGGCGATTCAACCCCTTATTCATGTTCTGGAAACGGGTAGTCCAGAAGCTAAAGAGAATTCTGCTGCTACACTCTTTAGCCTCTCTGTGATCGAAGAGAACAAAGTGAAGATCGGACGTTCGGGAGCGATCAAGCCCTTGGTTGATTTACTAGGAAATGGAACTCCTAGAGGGAAAAAAGATGCAGCTACGGCCTTATTTAACTTGTCTATTAATCACGAAAATAAGGCCCGAATTGTGCAGGCAGGCGCGGTGAAATACCTTGTGGAGTTGATGGACCCCGCTTTTGGGATGGTTGATAAGGCGGTCGCTGTTTTATCGAATCTTGCTACTATTCATGAGGGAAGGGCTGCGATAGGTCAGGAAGGAGGGATACCGGTATTGGTTGAAGTTGTTGAACTGGGCTCAGGAAGAGGCAAGGAAAATGCAGCTGCTGCTTTATTGCAGTTATGCACTAATAGCAGTAGATTTTGCAATATGGTCCTCCAAGAAGGTGCTGTTCCTCCATTAGTGGCGTTGTCGCAATCAGGAACTCCACGAGCAAGGGAAAAGGTGAAACTATGTTGAGTTTATTTATTTTTTAATTATTAACTTGTGGGTAAATTACATAGACACCAACTAATTACGAAAAGTACCTCGAGGTTTGAAATTACCATAACTTCTTCTATCAGTAAAAATATATTAAAATTTCACTCTCTGTCTGGTAAACTAGATTACAATTTGAATCCATATTTTTCGAGTTGTAATTTGTAAAACTTCAGAGGGCTCGTGGTAATTACACCACGAGTGAGGGGTGTACTTGTAATTTTCTCTTTATTTATTTTATTCATTTAAATTGAGTGTTTATTGCATTTTTCTGCTCTGGCAGGCTCAGCAACTTCTTGGCTACTTCAGAAACCAACGCCATGGAAATTCCGGAAGGGGTTGATTTTTCTGTCGACTTTTGGGTGTTTTAGCATATATTGAGATATAAATTTTATTCAGTTTGTAAATTCTGATTGGTGCAAATAATTGATTGGAGATCTTGCATCTTTTCCTCTTTTCCTTTTATTTTCTTTTGCTTTACTATATTGAAAGAATGAATTGTAAAAATGATTTCTGAAAGGTTTGTTCTGAGTCTATTAACTTTGTATTTATTTGTGGAGGAAAACATATATACCTGTAAGTCTGTCTTATGTAGATTCAGATTGGAAAAATTTCATTTATATTTTGACATTGTTTCTCTTTGCATGGGTTGTATGAAATATTGAAATGTTAGGCGTTGTATTGTATATATATGTGTTTTCGTTTTCTGTTTTCATCTTCAATTTTACTTTTATTTATTTTTGTATTTGTATTGATGTTTGACTGAAAATGAAAATATGTTTGGTAGTTTAGGTGAGTTTTTGAAGCTTTTGTTGGGGATAGTGTTGATTTTATTGTAGAGTGAATATGGGCACGACAAGACTTAACAGTGAATTATATTAACATTATCTTGAAAAATAGTTAATGCTCAACTGTTATACAAATATTAATTTTATATCATATTTTGTTAAGTTAAGATTTAAGAGTAGTTGGTGGCGGATTATTGTTAGTTTTGTGTATAATAATAGTATTAATCGAAAAGAAATAGTGGAGGACCCACAATAGAGGAAAATAGAGGGAAAATGTCTTTTTTGTGTGTGAGAACAAATAGGTAAATATATATTTTAAATTATTTGAGATAGTCGAAAAGAAGAAAATGACATTCGAAAACAGAAACAGTCACCACTAACTTTGACATTTGTGTTAATCAAAGGTTTGAAAAACGCTGGTGTAAATTGGATTTTTCCATCTTAACTACAAATGCATTTTATTTATCAATGTGATTAGTGTACATCTCATCAAATTATTCCATGTACTATTACATTAATAATACATTTAATCGAGCCGGGTCAAATTTGGTATTTGAAGAATTTTCCACTTAAAATATTTGATATTTTATATAATTGAACTCGATTTATTATAAATTTTTCTTCGAGTTGATCATAGTTTATGCCTTTATGGCCCATTAAAAATATGAAGATGTTAGATGTCATTGTCAAACCCTTCCCCCATTCGAGGGCCAAGTAGCATTGTTTTATACAAATCTCAACACGTAAGATGTTAATTAAAGCTTTAGGCGCATGGACTAACATACATCTCCTTATCACAACTTTTTGTTGTTTATTTTTTAAATAATAAAAGTATAAGATTGAAAAATATTTATAATTCAAGTTAATCTAGTGGTATTTATCTCTTATTTTATGTGAGATATCTTGGATTCGAATTCAGACTCCTTTATGGAGCTAAATAAAGTCTTTATGACTGATGATTATAATTATTAACCCGAATTTATCGAACTAAATATGTAGAGTATCCGTTCCTCTTGAATTAAAGAAAAATATTTATATATACTCAATGTGATATATGTCAAAAGACCTATATCATGTCATATCCATATATGACAATTGGCATCAAAGACTCAAAGTACATGATAGATGGCATCAAGGTAGTGATAAGCTTTTGAAAAACATAATTGTTACAACTTCATTGATTCTTCCTACTCAAATTCACAATTTATTTCCAATGTATATCATACAATCTCTAGTTCAATAACTTCATACGCAATATAGAATATTTGGTAAACATTCAACATGCTTCTCATTTCGAAGAATGTTTGGATTGAACCGTGAAAATTACTAAACGAGTGAGCCCTTAACATTCCCCAACAGAGTGGGCGTTAGCGTGTACTCTGTAGACAAAGGAATTTTACACCCAATTAAATAATGACAAGTGGAAAATATCATATTAATTATCAATTTAAGTCTTTTAATTTATATTTTGGGATTTACCAAATTTTAATTCCAAAAATAAATAATTGATTTAATTGATATTTTAATATTTATTTTATTGGCAAATCAAATCGTACCACATGTCAAATTGAGGTGTTCCAGTCAATCAAATTATGTCTTGCAGTAAAAAAGTCAACGACCAATCACACTGCGCCAAGTGGAAATGTTAGCCAATGAAATGGCTCCAAAGTAATTGATATTTATCTCTTTAAATTAATATAGATATTAAAGAGATAATATCCATTAAATTTATCCTCATCAAATGTTAGCCAATCAAATGGCTCAAAAGTAAATGATATTTATCTTTTAATAAATAAATATTAAAGAGATAATTTCAAAGGTGTATAAAGAATTTGTGGCTTCTCTATCCTATACCTATAAATAGGGTCCATGGGAGTTCACAATAAACACACAAAAAAAATTGGAGCTAGAGAAGACAAGAGAAGTTCCCAAATTCTCTCTACAAGTTCTTTAAATTCAAGAAGGCGTTCTTGGCAAACTTCAAGGCGTTCTTGGCAAAATTCATCAAATTATAACATTTGATTCGAGATTAAGGTGCTAAACCCTCGAATAAACGTTATAGAAGTCCAAATCAAGTTAAAGGAAGATCAAACCGACGAGTCGACCTTGAAGCTTTCAACTTTCCCAAATCATTTACATCGTTTGATCCGAGATTAAGCTGTCGAGCCCTCGCATCAACATTATAAACATTCAAATCCACATTGGAGAAGATCAAAGAAGTGATTGCTGCTCCAATATTCAAATCAAAGTTCTTAAAGGAAGAATCAGAGGATTAGATTAGGGATTGTACTCCAATTCTTTATTTTAATCAATATTAATTCATTTGTCACTATTTTTTTGTGTTTTTTGTTTACAGACATAAAAAATTGTTGTGTACAAATTTTTGGCACCCCCAGTGGGACAATCTCTATCTCTCATCTCTTCCCTTCATCAAATTCAAATGGACACTCAAGTCAAAACCTTGAAGGTGGTGGAGTCCAAGCTAGCTATTTCAAGTCTTTCAAAGTCCACAAGCAAAAATGTTGGTGCTACCGCAAGAAGTATGTCCAAGAAGCTGCGAGCTGCATCTTCAGAGGTGGCTCCCTTATCTGAGTCTGTTGAGAAGGATCCATCTCATCTTGACATTGAAGCTGACAATGATGGAGACAAGTCCTTGCCATTCTCCTCTCGATCCACATCAAGTTACTCGAACATTGCCTCTGTCATGATGACGAATGTTACAACTCTGGAAGAGCAAGTTGCAAACTTAGCCAAAGCTATTGAAGGGCTCACAAAGCATATCGAAGAGCAAGATACCCAAATTGCAAAGTTGATGAACAAATCAGACAATGTAGACTCCATCCTCAACATGGAAAAATAAGTTGAGGCACATGATGAAGCTAAGACGGTAGAGAATCAACACCAAGTTGAGAAGGAAAAATCTATTGTTGAAGAGCTTCAAGTTTCATGCAATGGGACAATTCAAGTCAATCAGCTGAAGGAGTTTATCATGGGAACGATCAAAGACAAGTTTGATAGTAGCTCCAAATCATCTCTAACTTATGCCAAGCCATACACTCAAAGGATTGACTGTCTGAAGATGCCAAGTGGATATCAACCTCCAAAATTCCACCAATTTGATGGCAAAGGAAATCCAAAGCAACATGTGGCGCATTTTGTCGAGACATGCAATGATGCTGGAACTTATGACGATCACCTAGTCAAGCAATTTGTTTGATCACTGAAGGAAAATGCATTCGACGGGTACACTAATCTAGATGCTGGATCGATTGATAGCAAGAACCACTTGGAGCAAGAGTTCCTCAACCGCTTCTACAGCACCCGTTGCACAGTGAGCATGATTGAAATCACTAATTCTCGCCAATGGAAGGATGAACCAGTCGTCGACTACATCAACCGTTGGAGAAACTTAAGCCTTAACTGCAAAGATAGATTGTCTGAGGCCTCCGCCATTGAGATGTGTATTCAAGGGATGCAATGGAGTCTTCGCTACATCCTTCGGGGAATTCGACCAAAGACGTTTGAAAAATTGGCCACTCGAGCGCACAACATGGAACTGAGCATGGATGCAAATGGAGTTGATGATGAGCCACATATCCAAGAGCCTTGGAGCATAGAAGTCAACAAAGGGGGCAAGTCATTTTCAGATGCTTCCAATGATGAGTCTATGGCTGAAAATATTGATGACCATATGGAAGTAAGTGATGTTCAAGTTCATCATCACTACTTTGACTAAAGAAGATTCTAAGCAATGCTTCTTGATAAGAGCCTAAACTATCAAGAAAACTCCTTGACAAGAGTATAAAATGCCTTGAAGTCAAATCAAGTAAAGCTCCCTGATAAGAGCATAAGCTATCAATAAAACTCCTTGATATGAGTATAAACTATCTACTAAGTGAAGATTAAATGAAAACTCCTTGACACGAGTATAAAATGTCGTAAAGTCAAATCATATGAATGCTCCTTGATAAGAACTTAAACTATCAACAATACTCCTTGAAATGAGTATAGACTTTCTACAAATCAAATTCAACAACACTCCTTGACACGAGTATAAAATGTCATAAAGTCAAATCAAATGAAGGCTCTTCGATAAGAGCATAAACTGTCAAATTAAATGAAGTACTCCTTGACACGAGTATAAAATGTCTTGAAGTCAAATCAAATGAAGGCTCCTCGATAAGAGCATAAACTGTCAAATCAAGTGAAAACTCCTGGACATGAGTATAAAATGGTTAGAAATAAAATCAAATGAAGTACTCCTTGACACAAGTATAAAATGTCTTGAAATCAAATCAAACTTAGCACTCCTCTGACACGAGTATAAAATGTCAACAGATCTTTGAACTACGTTTTAACTTGATCCCTTCATTTAGGGTACGTAAGCAACTTAGATTCTCTCTGAGTTCAGTCATAAATCCAAATTAATCATGTTTCCATGCTGAGTGGTATTACTCATTCAAAAGGAGTTTAAAAAAAAATCATGAACATGGATATACTCGAAAGGTTGCAATAGAGAAAAAAAATTCTATTAAGTAATCTCAAAGGTAACATTCATGACATGGGGGCATGTAAATTCCACAATGATGCAGATGACTTGTCGGTGGCTCACTGACGGAAATCAGTGAAGTTATGGGACACTAAGCCTCGGAAAAGGATTCATAATATCGGAACTTCGACCATAAATATATAACAAGCACCATAGATCGATATGGCGAAGCGGCCAACAAAAGTGCACCTCGTCATACGTCTTGGCATAAAGTAGTTTGTCTCCACTCCGACTGAGAATGTCCTTCATCCACTCCCAATAGCCTTTGGTTTAGTGAAATTCATCGAGAAGTTGAAGATCATCACAATTCCACTCCGACTTGTCTTCAATGATGTGTTACACAGACGTCGACAAGAGAGAATCCTCCTCCAATTATTAATGGTGAGTCGCTCATAAAGTCCACGTTGTAAATGTTTTTGGTCGTTAGCATCTCCTCAGACAACTCCTCATTATAAGATGGACACTTCAATTTGGATCTTGGCTTCACGAATCGCCTGACAAAAGGAGCAACCATCAATGTTGTACCTTCCTCCATGGATTGTTGTCGCTAATAACAGTCAAGTAGCCACCATGCTGGAAAACATCACTTCTTAAAAAAAATCGTCTATGAACAAAATATAATGGCGTGGAAGTTATCTCCAATGTTGCTGCGAATCGAAAGATTTCTTCCCGATGGCTCCAAGTCCCCAAGCTAAATTTTGATGAAAGGTTCTGCGATCTTTCCTTTCCTGTCACCAAAAAAACAAAAAAAGGGAAAAAGGAGAAAAGAGAAACTTATTTTGCACTGTATTTTCGAAACCAATAGGAGCAGTCAGATGTTGGTAGAGCGGGGCCGCAGTTCAACTTCAATATCAAGGGAACAAATTCTTCAATCAACAAGGTGTAGGTAGGTATCAGCCTTGACGGCAGAACCGATCAGACCGCGCAAAGAAAAATAATACTGGAATTTTTCGCCGAAAAAGACGGGACGCCTGAAAATCAACATTACGGTACGTCGTTATAGAAAAATTGCTGCAATTTTCAGAATCTTCTCTCCGTGCTTGAAGCGTCCCGAGGATCTGTTCCATGAATAACCCAGGCCAGCATCAAAATAAGATTACTGAGAGCATTACAACAAACATGGGCTGGTTGATGGAGATGGGAAGAGTACCTCAAGTTCTCAACCCATAGTTGCTCTCAAACTGGAATTGGTCGCCAAATATGAAGAAGAAATGCGCCTCAATTTCTCTCTCTCTCTCTGTTGCGTCTTGGATGTGAAAAAAAAAAAAGCCAAGATAGAGCCTTTATATAGATGTTGCTGCAAGGTTTTTGAGTCCATGCGAGTTTCATTTTTCCACCGAGTTTTATTGGATTTGGATAAATTTCAACTTCTTGAAAGCCAATAGAATTGCAAGAAAGTCTTATACTCTACAAGTTTGATAAGGATCAGGGGCGGATCTACAGCCCCCACTCAATTTTTTTTTTTATAAATATATACATTTTTTAAAATTTTAATTTATAAATTGCATCCCCTTTAAATTATTAAATGCCCCCTCAATTTTAAAAAATTATTTGTTTACCTTACAAAATTTTTTATATTTGAGTTTCGCCCCCTCAAGATCGAAAAATATCGTCATTTCTCCCTTTACTTTAAGTTCGTCCCCCTAAAACCCAAAATCGTGGCTATAACAAAAAAGGTATAAGAGTATAAATTATGTCAAAAGTTGTAATTGAACATAATTCCTTATTATATTTTTTCTCATAGCGTACCGCGAGGGATAAGCCCCGCACCCCCCTTAACATATTATATAGCTACATTACAACAATCTCGCCCCCCTCGATATAATCCCCGGTGCCCCGCTGAACAAAATTTTTGGATCCACCACTGATAAGGATTACAACTTATTTATCTTTATTGGTTTCTATGATCGAGATTTAGATTCAAAGAAGACTTCTGTAGTTGGAGAAATTCTTGTCAAGCTCCAGCAAAAAAAAAAAAAAAGGAATTTGCATTTTCCGTAAGTTGCAGAGTTAGAATCGAAGAAGAAGGCTTGAGGAGTGATCCTATGTTGTCAAGACCACCTAAACCGCTAGTGGGGACCGCTAATTCAAAATGAATAGATATGCATTGCTAGCCCAAATAAAGCTTTCTGCATATTTAATTCAATGACTCATCCATCTCTTGTGGTCCAATTAAAGGATAATTGATGTGAGCCACTTGTATGTCTAAAATATTATGTTGGGCTGAAGTCATGTGTCAAGCCTAGTCAAATTGGTCTATGACATAAAATTATTTGATACTACAGTGAGATGGTGTGACTCATTCACTTTGAAGCATGTTTTCAAGACAAAAGTCCCGTAAAAGAGTCTCGAGGGGGCATTTGTAAACAAAGGAATTTTGCACCCAAATAAATAATGACAAGTGAAAAATATCATATTAATTATCAATTTAAGTCTTTTAATTTATATTTTGGGATTTACCAAATTTTAATTCCAAAAATAAATACTTGATTTAATTGATTTTTAATATTTATTTTATTGACAAATCAAATCGCACCACATGTCAAATTGAGGTGTTCCAGTCAATCAAATTATGTCTTGCAATAAATAAGTAAACGACTAATCACACTGCGCCAAGTGGAAATGTTAGCCAATGAAATGGCTCTAAAGTAATTGATATTTATCTCTTTAAATTAATATAGATATTAAAGAGCTAATATCTATTAGATTTATCCTTATCAAATGTTAGCCAATCAAATGGCTCAAAATAAATGATATTTATCTTTTAATAAATAAATATTAAAGAAATAATTTAAAGGTATTTAAAGAATTTGTGGCTTTTTCATCCACAATAATTCAAATTCATTCTCCATTGTAAACGGTCATGCATACTATCACAATTGGGTTTGTGATTAAGAGTAGCTACGAACAAGGTATTAAGTCTCAATATCGGGGTAGTAAATTTATAGAAATTTCGGGGATATTTAAAATTTCAGTTTCGATTTTAAAGAAATCATAAAAATTTATAGAAATATTTGAAAATTTACAATGAAATTTTGTGTAAGTTTAAATATCATAATTATGCATTTTTTACTTTAATAACATTTCATGTATAATATATTCATAATAAATCTTGTTAAATAGAATGACTAAAACCTGCTGTGAAAAATATGAAATAATAGTAGTAAAATATAATCATATACCATAGAACTTCATTAAAATAAAGTATACCACTATTTTAGTAAAAATCATTATTCAAAACCACATCAAGCTTGTAATAGAGTTTTTATGAGATCTTATTTAAATAACTTTTGTGTTCAGACCCAATTTTTATTAACTTATTGCCTAATATCACTTTCAAATTCGTATTTAAATTTATTGCTTATTGGTTTATATATTTGGTCATTTATTATCTTTTCTTTTAATATGAATGATCATTTAACCTAATTTTAACTATTATATTTAAAAAATAATAAAATAATTATTATTTTAAATTTTGAAAAATTTCGGGTTTCGGTCAAAATTTCGAAAAATTTCAAGTTTCGGCCGAAATTTTGATGGATATTTGACAAAAATATTTTTAAACTTCGGGTTTCGACAAATATTTCGAAAAATTTCAGGTTTCGATCGAAATTTAGAAGATATTCTGCAAAATTGGATCGAAGGTTCGATTTCTCTTCAAAAACCCCTGAAATCTGAAATGTCGGTCGAAATTTCGGGGCTTGTATGGTTTTGTTTTCAAAACTCAAATCTCAATTCTCAAAATTTTTGAGACCCAAAATATGTTTGGCCCAAATTATTTCCTATTGTTTTGATTCCTAAAATTCAAATTTTTTGAAATTCCAAACCCAAAAAGTTGAAATTAAATCTCACTCTCACCTGCATTAATCTTGTCAGTGTCCTTTTATGCATGAAATAAGCAATTCTCTTCTCAAACCAAATCCACAATTGCAACAATATTCTTTTTGATATAAATTAAGGAGAATTCACCATAAACCCAATTTTTAGTTACAATTTTCTGTGCTGGTTTTATTTCTAAGTTTTACGGCTGTATTGCTATTTTTTATGCAATCTTTATTGTGGGGTCTCTTAATTATATTAAGAGTGAGTTTATTTTGTGGACGTTGTTTAATTTGGTAATCTAATGTAAAATAGTAAAAATAATTGGTAGCAATAAACAGTTGGTGTTGGTGGATTTTGCCTTAATCTCTTACCATATTAGGACGTTTTGGATGAGGGAAAAAAAATTATCGGTACAAGTAAACCAATTATTGATAAATATGAATAAAACTTATTTTTATAAAAATAACTAATATATATGTGTAGAATAAAACCATTGAGTAATACCATTTGATTACTTTATACATAGCAGAAAGTATATTTATACATACATACACACACACACATATATATATATATATATCAATATAACTAACTAAATCACTAATCACAAATCAAGTTCACTTTATTTCAATCAAGTACAATTTTTTATCTTACTTATATCTCAAAAAAACATCCATCCAAACATATTTTCATTCTCACGTCTTTTCGTATAAAACTTCATATAAAATCACATTCATCCAAACATATTTTCATTTTTAACATAAAAACCAATAAAGGTTTGAAAACTCATTTTTAGACATTTTTCAACTTGAAAGTAAGAATTGGAAATGAAAATAATACCATACAAGCCCTCGGTGTTTCGACTGAAATTTAAGACCATGGCTACAGGTCGGAGCCAAGGGGAGGTTATCAGATTATGGTGGCACCTGCTCCCTCAACTTTTAATTTTTTTTCACCCTATAAAATTTTGATTTCGAAATTTTGTCTCTTCAAATTTTAAAAATATCAATCTTTGTCCTCTTGTATTCGTCGTTCTAGACCAAAAATCCTAAACTCCCTGCCTGATCACCGGAAAAATCTGTGTTAAACCAATTTCAGTTGTCCTAGTGTATATGTATTATATGTGATCAACACACACAAATTTGTGTAAAAAAAATAGACACGCAATAGACATTCGAACCATTAAACTCGATCTGAATAATTAACCATGTCACCCCATTGTTGCCTCCCTTTTTTTCTCATTTTCCATTTTCTGATAATGATTCTTTTCAGTCATCCCTTTGTTCTCACTCTCGCTGTTGTTTTCTTTTCTTGATCCTCTCTATTCTTTATCATATCTGCAAAACCCAAACTATATAAAACAATACTGGAATAATCATGTACCACACACTGAATTATTCAATCTACCTTATTTAATACTTTTGTGTAATCTTCACTGTACATTATATATATATATATATATATGGTGAGTGGTGACTAAAAGAATCCCAACAAAAAACCAAACTACAAGCTAACTTTGTTTGAACTTACCTATCATCTCCCCCATACTTGTAAGTAAACTCTCTCTCTCTCCTCTCTCTCTAAAGTGAAATTGCAAGAATATCTCAGAGGAGCGCAGCCCTGTCGGTGTGAGTTATATTAAATTAGGGCTGAAATATGGTTGGAATCTTTTCGAGATTTTCTGTCAGGGGTAGCCTTCGTCGAACTCAAAGCGCGCTTGTGAGTATCACATCTCTCTCTCTCTCTCTCTCTCTCTCTCTCTCTATATATATATATATATATATATGTGTGTGTGTGTGTGTGTGTGTGATTTTGTTGTTTAAATGCAAACTTTTGAGGTCTTGAATTTGATGTCTTCTTTTATGGGTTAAATTTGTTGTGTTTTTTGTATCTACTGACTGAATGATTGTGAAGCTTATGATTTCTGTCCAATTTGTTGCTTATATTTTTTTTTTTGATCAAAATTTGTTGCTTATATGATCATTATCAGGTGATTGTGTTTATGATTTTTAAATTTGTGTTAGTAAATTGTGATTTTTCAGATTGTGGTCGGCTGCGATTGAATAAAGATTGAATTCGAGTTACTCGTGGTTTTTTCTCATGATTTTGGTTGATTTGCACATCCTTTTGATTAAATTGGCTACTATACAAGTGTTCTTAGATCAAATTAAGTTTTAGTTTTGTTCATTTTTATCTAAAGAGGACTTTAATGCAAAATTAAGAAGGGGGAAGGATCATTGTTTTCGAATTCAGTCTTCTGCGTAAGCAGCTTTCGCTAATGGCTGATGCATCCTATTTTATTGAATTATTGTTGGTATTTTGTGATCACCGGATAACTAGAATTTCCCTTGATCATTTCCTTTCTCTCCTGAGTTCTCTGTTAGAACTTGATTGTGCTATGGATTGATGATCTATATTATTTTAATGTCAGAGGATTGTATATATAGTGTCCGGAATTAATGGGGGATAAGTGAAGGTTAATTACTGCATATGATCTAATGATAGGTTGTTTTGTCCCCTTTACACCATTTCAGGATACACTCGTTCTTGATTTATTATATCCGTGAATATCATCCTATGTGTTTTTTGTTCTTCTCCGGAAGATTTATGAACTTGTAATCAATTGGCCCATGAAAAATTCTTGTTCAGACGGGATTTGGTCACACCCGACTAATCAGATGATTGGTATTATAAAAATTGTTTTGTGATAGGTCACTCTATTTATATTGTACTTTGTAGAATCACAGAACAACTGTAATTCACTTGCAATGATTAGCATCTGTTCTGTCCATCCTGGTTCAGGTTAGAATTTCTCGTGGCTTATGCACTTATGGCGCGTTTTTCTTACAGGATGATAGGGAATCATTGCCTCCCAGCTCAGAGGCGACAACTGCTACTACTTTAGCTACAGCTGCATCTACTGCTACTCATGGGATTGAAATTGCCGTTGAGTTTAAGCCACTTGAACACCCCTCCGAACCTCTAGACAATGATCAACCAATCTTGTGTCCACTGCCAGAGCCTTCAATTCTTAATGTAAGCTTGAATCTCCTCAATGTGAATAATTTTTAATCTTGGAATTTCATTTTCAACTCTGCAAACAGGATGCTTGCTTATGGTGATATAATCACTAATTTTTTTTCTTTTTTTTCCCTTACTTTGCTAGTAATTTTATAAGAATGTGAAGTAATGAATATTTTGAAACTTATTATAGTAAGACGTGTGAAATTTCAATTTCACCATGAGATAATGAAGTCAGCTACTCTTTTTTGTTCTATTGTGGTTGAAAGAAGAACATTGGCAATTTGTTACTACATAAAAATCGTCTATACAAAAACTAACTTTTCTCCTTCAAACGGACTAAGTCGATGTCATCAATTTCTTACATGGTTACACCATTTCATTTTGACTTGAGAAATAACATTTTGCATTAGATATGTGATTAGCCTCCTTGTCAATGATGCTATTTATGATCTTATAATTATAGTGGAACTGATGATATTGACAATGACTTCAATTTCCATGATTTACATTTTTGTTCTTTCTCTTGTTTTCATTTCATGATACCTGTGGCTGATACTTAGGCAAATGCTTCCTAATTTCCATTTAAACTTGGGAATCGAAATCGTTTTTACTACCTTTATAAGTAACAGATTCTAGACATATGTGTTCAGTTTTCCTTGCATCTCTTTAACATGAGAGATCCTTTTTTTCTGTTTTCCTCTGTGCTATTTTTAACTCAAATTATGCATCAATCTGCTGGTTCGGTGAAGCTATCCCCATCTTGATGCCAAGTGATGCCTTGTCGGCTTGTCCCACCCTTCTAGTGAGGTTTTGCCATCTACTAATATACGTCACTTTATCGAGTTTGCCACATTTACCATTTCATTTATGTATTAGTCTATTATCAGTACTAAAGAATGCAAAAACATCCATAGTCTAGAACCATACATATATTCTTGAATTTGTCGAATTGAAATGTTTCAACGTGATTTGTAAACATTCAAAATATATTTGCAGCCCTCTGGTCGGTGTATTATCAATAAATTAATTTATCGGGTTTTTTTAGCTATTATAATTATTATTAGAGTAATACATGATTGTAGAATACAAATGTCTTTTTGAACGACTTTTACCATCTAATAAGTGGAAAACACAAGGAAAAAATTCGACTGGGATGATGCAATCTGGGGCTTAATACTCGACTCGATATTATCTGATGTTTATTTTTATTTTTGTTACTATCAGGATGGAAGAATATGGAAGGAGAGAGTATCTTCAGGTGTCCAAAGGAGGTCTGATATACCGGTCATGCAGGAGGAGCAAAACCCAATGGAACCTGAGACTCCTTCAACAAAACCACGTCCTCGTCCTAACAGAGGTATTCTGCCATCCATCAGTGCCCCAGAACATAGTATCCGTGCATTGCTCGAAGAGTGTAATGTTTCTGGATAAACTCATAAAAACCAATCATACTTGCCGAATTTTCTTTTTTTGCATAAATAGTTGTATAATGCTCGATCGCTGTTTTTCTACCTTCGAAGGCTCGTTTCTTTGTGATAATGAATGTAATTGTATGATTTCATATATTTTGTGAGTGAAAATTTGAATAGCAGTGCTTGTGTATTACCAGAAATGTGGAAGCTTTAGTTTGCTTGGCGTCATATACTTGGGTGCCCCGGGCATCTTGGTCACCTTCTATGTAGAGTCCAGCTCTGGACCTCAAATATGGATGATTGAGATATCTCGAGCATGCCAATAATTACTAATCAATGTTTTAAATAAGTCCTAGTTAATGTTGATTTTAACTGTCGAATCAATAGATAATGAGCTGATCCTTGCAAATGAAGAACTTCTATAGCAAGTAGGTGCTTTCACCAGGATTAAATTAATGACTTTTGGTAGAACTAGTGTAGAACACGTGCATTTCCGTTGCACATGAACATCTAGTTGTTTTTCCATTATTAGGAAAATTAATGTTGAGATATCATATATATATGTTTTCAAGAAGGAGAATTTTCTAAAAGAAATATGTAGTCATAATTTAGTTAGAAAGTTTGTTCCCATAATATGATTAAATATTTAACTTATGAAATATATTTAAGTATTAAAACACAAATTAAATAATCATTTTACAATTTAATCAACTTCCTACACAGACTAAAATGAATTATATATGGTATATTTAACACCGACACCAAAACACATACTAAAATGAATTTTAGTCCATGTAAATATGCAGCTTTCGAGTTTACATGGGAAAGTGAGTAGAAATAAGTGATCGAAAAAATGTGTAAGGCATATTGATTTACGCAATTAACTTTGGTGCAATACTATAGATTATATGAAAGCAACTTTCAATTTATCATGTGATTTCATATAATTGGGTCCAAAGAGGAAATATTTGTAGACGAGACCAGCCTTCACTATTCGAGCTTCATGGAAAAATTTATGTTAGATCGAGTCCAATGGTAATAGTGTCTATATCTTTTACACAGTAAGGTTTATTTTATGCGATCCCCACACACACTTGTGTGAGAGAGAGACACAAAAATCACACTCGGACCATTGGATTCAGTCTGGTGTAGAATTACTGAGCTTTATTTACTGTAATGAACATACATGGGTTCATTGAATTGTATTTTGACGAACATAAACAGCATAGGGGATCCTCTAATAGCGAGTTGGAAGCCCCCGGATGTTAATTTGTTTTGAAATACCCAATTTGAATAGTGGACTGTTAACATTAAAAGTCCATTATAAATATACACCATATCAGAGTTAGAATATGCTAGAGTCATTGGGAGTCTGATGTATATTATGAACTGTACTTGTGAGTAGAGTCATTCCCTAAAATATTCCAGATATGTTACTAATGTAGGTTGCTAAAATATATTTTCATCAAGCACTTGATAATATGTTACAGGACTCCAATTTAATGCAAATGCAATCTTGAGCAAGCTTCTGGCTGCTCGAATTCTGCCTGCAGATTCGACATGACACCAAATTGTCCTAGTAAAAGAAGAAGTAATAAACATTCACATCCCATTAGCACAAGAATCAAAATGTAACAAAATAAATGCTACGAATAAATTTCGTACCAATCGTTACCGTTTCGTCTTGGAAGTTTATAGAGTCTATAGTCATGTCACAGTGGTCATATAGGAGCTTCTATCAAAAAAGAGAAGGGCTTTTTTTATGCCCTCTGTTTCGTAAAAAAAAAAAAAACTAGATTAGGATGGATCCAACTGCGTGTTCCAAGCCCCGCGATAATTCTTATCTTAGAATTATCTTTCAACCC
This sequence comes from Buddleja alternifolia, assembly GCA_019426215.1. NCBI lineage: Eukaryota > Viridiplantae > Streptophyta > Magnoliopsida > Lamiales > Scrophulariaceae > Buddleja > Buddleja alternifolia. Next base: position 6,272,751 of record CM033394.1, read on the forward strand.
CCGCGCTCGAATTCGATACGCTAGGCAGTGGTTCAGAATTTAACACTTCGCCGTGTTGTTTAAACTAATTATTCGGACCGCAATTAACTGAAAAATATATAGATTGTCTTCGAATGATACGATAATACTATAAAAGGACAATTCAAGTACAGGTAAGAATTATCTCTCTGATACTTAAATCTGACACAAGATAATTCTATACCTACGTGAGAATCTTCCTTTTTTAAAACAATGATAATGAATAGAAAACTTAGGTCAAGATACAAATTATTGTCAAATAATGAAATCTGAAAGCATGTAATCTATACCTCCATAAAAGTCTTCAATTCGTACTAGTTACAGATGAATGAAACACTGGTATAACTCCGAGACCGGATCCAGCAATTCTTGAACAAATCTACACTACAAACTATTCCTAATTATATTTATGCCTACTCCTATGATAAGAGAGAAAAATAAGTTATTCTTTGATTTTCTGTGTCTCCCTTCTCTCTCTTCTTTCCCGCTTTTGTACTTCTGCGTCGTGGACCTGCTTCTTCAATCGTCGAGAACTGCTTCCAACTTCTTTTTTTAAAATCCTTTTGTCTTGGCGGGATATTATTGTCGGACCTTTGACTCTAGCTTCATCAGACCTGGTTTATTGTCATTACAATGGGCTTAGCCTTTTAAACTTTTGGGCCCATTAATCGCTGTTGGGCCTGTTCTAGGTCTTTCACTTTGGGCCTTCTTAGGTCTTTCAACCCATTTTATTTTCAGTGTAAACAAATGCCCCCCTTAATGTATATGAACGTTTCGAGTTCATGTACATTAATGTACACGTCTCCTTATTAATCATCGTTTCGTTTCAAAAAGGTTCGTGTATGATATGACGAACGTGTTCGTTCCTTTTCCCGGCATCTTTTCGTGATCAGGGTTTTAACACCTCCCTTCTTTCTTATTTACGTCATCTTTCTGTAAGAACCTCTTCGTATTTTTAAACTGGTAAAAAACAACGATTGAAATTTCCCTCTTCCTGTTCTGCATAGAAGTGTCTTTTCGTGATCGAACACCTAGAGCCCTATAAATATCTTGTTCCTTTTCTTAACCATCACTATCATTCTTCACTTTATTTTCTCTCTCCAACTATTCATCATCTTCCTTCTTTATTTTTCTTCCTTTTGAAAATTCCTTCTCCTTCGAAATCCCCTTCCATCTCTTCTCGACAACCTTTTCGTTTTCGAGTATGTCTAACTCTCATGCTATTTCGCATCTAGTTGCTCGAGCAACTCTTTTGGATAGCGAAGATGCCCAAGATCTCTATCAAATCATCAAGAACTTCGAGGCTTATTACAGTGATGTGAAAATTTTGACTCTAGGATCTACACATATAATACCGCCTTGGGTCCGCGATCGCCGGGGTCAATCTATCAACCATGTTGGGCTCGGGCCCCAATTTCAACCCGAGGCATTCGAATCCTCTGAAGATGGTATTCCCGATTTACTCGGTACTTGGCCCGCTTTGGAGGGTGATGCCCCTCTTTTTCAATGTAAGGTGGAGGACAAATATGAGTGGACGAATAAGACCAAACCCATCAATGGATGGATCGGAGCCATCGATGCATATCCTTGGTTCGAAAAGTTGCATCATCTTCATAACAAATGGGAAGGTAACCGAATTCTTGGGCTCATTCGAATAGCCTGTTACCCAATTATCCCTTTCGAGCAGGTAACAACAGATGCTCTTGCATATTCTTGGCATTCTTCGTATAATTGTTTTGTATTACCTCATGGTTTTCAAACAATTACGTTGGAAGATGTTGCTCTAATTACTGGCCTTTCCCCTACGGGTATAAGTCTTCCTACGGGTGAGCCTTTGCCTAACTCTCGAGCTCTCTTATTAGCCTCCGAAACTTGGCTAAAACATCATGGTAAATCAAAAGGAGCGAATATTACTTATACCGCCTTAGTCAAGTTCTTTATTAGTTGTGATGACCCACCTACATCTTTCGAAGAAGTCTTATTTTTGAATTTTATCTTTTCCCGGCTGTTTATGAATGCCGGTTGTGTGGTGAATAAAACCTTTTTCACTTTGTCTGCTAATATTGCCGTCACTATGGGACCCATCGAGCTAGCTCCACTAGTGTTATCTCACTTTTATCGTATGATGTTTAATTTGAACAATGACCCTTCGAATGCTCACAAATTGTCTGGCCCCCTTTGGTTATTGACATGTTGGTCTTTTTTATATTATCCCGAGTTGTTAAATATCAGGACTGTACAATCGTTCGAGAAATCAATTGATAAACGACAGTCTTCGAAAAAATCCTCCAATTTCCGACTCGAGCCGGTTTCGAAATGGGTTTGCTACGGGGAGGCCACTATAAATTTATTAGTTCCCCTCGAGAAGGTGTCGTACCTCGAAGTATTGAGCGCCATTTATAATCCGCTCTATGTTTCCACATGGTGTCCTTTTTTCGAGACAAGGCATGACCAAGCTCAAAGTCATTGGTCTCATACTGCCCTACCCGATTGGATGCGAATGATTGATTCGCTGGACTCCTCCATAGATGATCACCCCTACTGGAGATCTATCTTGTCGTCCCGATACTTACTTTATGCAGATAATGTCCCCGGAGTTGAAGTTTACAATCCTCAGGTACTCTAATATATTTTGAGTATAAATATAATAAACTTTATTACTTTATAACTTGTACTTCGAGTATACCCGGTGTCGAACATGTTCAGTTTCGAGCATGTTTCTTTCCATGCTTAATTTTGAACATGCTGGACCTTTTCGAGCATGATTAATTACGAGGGTGGCTCTTTCGAGCATACTTGATTTCGAGCACAACTTGATCTCGAGCATGCTTGATTTCGAGCATACTTGATCTCGAGCACAACTTGATTTCGAGCATGCTTGATTTCGAGCACAACTTGATCTCGAGCATGCTTCTTTCGAGCATGTCTGATTTTGAGCAAGCAGTTCGACATTTCGAGTTTTGTTTACACCATCCTTATTCCGCAGCTATGTTCGCGGCAATTTGGTGTAACTCAATGCTTTTCTCTGCCATTTCTGGGCACCATGAATCGTCCTTGGTCAAGTAGGCAATTTCATATTGCGAATCATCAAAGGGCCAAAGCTGAAGCTCTTATTCGGGGTCAAGCTTCTTGTCAGATTCCGCCGGGCTTTGTTCCTATTTTTTGTAGAATTATCCGAGTCGAAAGGTGCTTCGTAGACTTTTGGAACAAAGTTTTGATGCGCAGTTATTCGAGACCAATCATCCGAAAGCAGATTACAGACATCACCAGAATGTTCGCTGGCACGGTGGACATGGCTCATCTTTCGAATCTTTTATCGAATTAGGTAACTTTCATATACTATTATAATCTTCGACTACAATAGTTAGGATTCATTCTGATACTCTTTCTTACAGGATGATGATTACATCGTTCCTTATGATTTAACTTTGGGGTGGAGATTTGAGCGAGATAACCCCCAAGTTCGAGAAGCGGCGGCACTGTCTCAAGCTCTTCGAGACTCATCTGTTCCGACTGAGCCATTTTTCATCCCTACTCGTGTTACCCGAAAACGAAGTGCTCTTACCATCCGGGAGCCTGCATCTTCTATTTCTCGAGAAGTACCCCCTCGAATACTTAATGAAGAAGAGAAAGAGCAAGATGACGACGATACAGCTCAATACGCTCTTCAACCCAGATCCAGGAAACACCTACGTATGCAAGAGGCTTCCGGTGAATCAAGTAACTATTCAGATATTCTTAGCTTTCATTCATAAATTGTAGGCTAATTCTTCATTCGATATTTGCTTATTCATATTTCTCGTGCAAGCTCTTCGAGTGGAGCTGCTGATCTCGAAAAGGAGACGCCGGTTATTGGGGCTGGTGTCGAAGATATCTTCGAACCCATTATTGAAGAGGGTTCACCCGACTTTGACCCCAGACCATCTTCGCCTATCCTCAAAGATGTTTTACCTGATTCTAAGACTCATCGAGACCCAATCGAGACAGATCATTATTCAGGTATTTTTTGAAAGTATAATATATTCCCTTGAATTGGTTAACCCCTTTATGATTTTCTCACGCTGTATAATGATTAATGGGCTTTTGTTACTCTACCCTGTCTTGATATATAGATATATATATTTTATTTTTATTTTTTAGAAAACTTATCCAGTGACACTTTCGAGAGAACAAACCCCAGTTCCGAGATTACCACGGGCACTGCTCCCAACCTCTCGAGATTTCTTTCGTCAGGTAAGACAATTTATCATATCCACACTTTATATTTAGGCAGATTTTTAACAACCTAATTATTCATTTTCCTGAATAACCTTGTTCCTCGATCCTCCAGGCATTCCTAGTTTACCTTCTTCGGTGCGATTCTCAATTGGTACTACAGCGGGAATATCCACCATTGTCATGGACTCTGCTATTTTTCACAGAATTGGCACGAACCTTGCTCTCGGATCGCAATTTCGGCCTACCCTGGATTCTCCTCTTTCCTCTTCAGTACGAATAGAAGAGGTTGCTAATATCTCTCCGTTGGCTATCTCACCTAGTCCGGTCATGGACCCTGGACCTTCAAGCTCTACCATGGCCCTTGCTACCCCGGCTGAAGGTATAGATTTATTTCGTCGAAATGCACAATGTTCTATTTCATTCTGGTGTTTGACATACTAACTTCGTGATTTTCTTTCTTTCAACAATGTAGCGCCGACCGTATTTTCTCAAGTCGTTTTAAACGAAGCCCTTATGGACATAAGGCATAATCTCAATGATCCTCATTTATTGTCGGAACTTCGTTTCCTTCTTGATGAAGCGGCTTCGAGAATGGCTAGTACTTGGTTGCCTCTGTTCCAAGCCGTTCGTGAGGTTTTCGAGAATAGCCTTGCTCGCCTTCACTCTTTAGCGGATCAGGGCATCAATCCTTTTACCGAAGCCGTTTCTTCGAGTCACACCCAACAACTAAATCAACTTCGTGGCCAGGTCACCATCTTAGAAGGTTCCCGTGACAGTTACATGGCTCGAGTTGCAGCTCTCGATGCCCAGATTGCTGATCTCCAACTCGAACGGGATCGTTTAGTTCAATCCGCCAATCAAGTCAACGAGAATATCTCAACTCTGAATGACCAGATTGCAGCTCTATCATTTGAACTTGAAGAAATAGCCAAGCCTGCCGTCCTCGAAAGGGATGCCTTCGATTCATCGTTAGATGTTTTGTCAAACTCGTTATTTTTTCTTCAATCTTAGTACATTTTCGAGTGATGCTACTTTTTATATTTTGTTATTGTAAAAATTCTTACCCGTTTCGGGTAATCTTTTAAATATAATGATTTCGTTTTCTTTCCATATACTTGGTGTATACTTTTTTAAGTATCTCGCGTTTAATGCTTTTCCATATTTATCTCCATTCGTCCATTGGAGTTCAAAAGCATTCCCAGATAATTTATTCGATATTAGAAATGGTCCTTTCCACTTAGCTGACCATTTCCCATAAAAATTGTCTTTTGATCCTTCTGGTAAAATCATTTTCCAAACTAGATCTCCTACTTCGAAAGATCTTGCGTTTACTTTCTTATTATAACTTCTTTCAATTCTACTCTTTTGAAATTCTATTTGTTGCAATGTATTTGCAAGATTTCATGATCTAGTTTTTCGATATTCATGTTTTCGGTGTACTCTTCGGCTGAAAGTCTTGCTTGTTCGAGTATTCGTCTAGACTTGATATTGATCTCCAAAGGAATTACTGCTTCATGTCCATATACTAATTGGAAAGGAGATATTCCTAGGCTGTCCTTCTTGATTGTCCTTAACGCCCAAATCGCGTCGATTAACAATTCATGCCAATTTCTTGGATTCTGGCTTATCATTTTCGAGACGCAATTTTTGATTAATTTATTCGACGATTCAGCTTGGCCATTTGCTTGGGCATAATAAGGTGTCGAATTGATTAATCTTATTCCGAATTGTTCCAGAAATTCGAGCATTTCTGTACTATTAAATACTCTAGCCTGATCGAAAGTTATGGTTTCTGGAATACCAAATCTGGTAATAATATATTCCTTAATGAACTCGACCACTTGTTTTGAGCTTATACTTTCGAAAGGTTTAGCCTCAATCCACTTGGTAAAGTAATCGGTGGCTACTAATATGTATTTATGCTTTTTTGATGAAGCTGGTTTAATTTCTCCGATTATGTCCATGGCCCACCCTCGAAATGGCCAGGGTTTTATTATGGAATTTAAACCTACGGTCGGTTGCCTTAAAATTTTCCCATGTTTCTGACATTGCTTACATCCCTTCGCATAATTTATACAATCTCGCAAGATAGTCGGCCAGTAAAAACCATATCTTTGTACCAACCATCTCATTTTTTGTCCTGACTGATGGGCTCCACATACCCCTTCGTGGGTTTCTGCCATTATAACTAATGCATCCTCTAAATCGAGACATTTTAACAAAACCCCTTGAGGATCCTTCCTATATAATTCTTGCCCATCATAAAAATAATGATGTGCCATCAACTTTAGCTTATTCGAAAATCTTCCCCTAGCTGGGTCTTGGAGATATTCGATGATCTCAGAACGCCAATCTTGTTCCCCTTTAAGAATATCTACTTTGTGTACTCGAGCTATTCTTTGCTCAAAGGGTAGGACCACCCTTGGTTTGAGTTGGATAACTGACTCAAACATATTTGAATCGACCTTATATCCCGACGCTAACTGAGCTAAATCATTAGATATTTGATTTTCTTCCCGTGGCACATACGAGATTTCGACTGTCTCGAAACATTTGAACAACTCGTTTATTCGAGCAAAAGAAGCTATGGCTACGGGACTCACACATTTAAATATCCCCTTCACTTGATTTATTATCAACTGGGAATCTCCTTTTATTTTCACATTCTTTGCTTTCATGTCTCGTAGCACTTCTAATCCTAAAATAAGAGCTTCGTATTCTGCTCTGTTGTTAGTACAATCACCTTCGATCTTCGCATACATTTTAGTAATTATTTTAGACGGAGATATTATATATATCCCGGCCCCTGCACTATCTCGAGTGCTTGACCCGTCGAAATAGAGGATCCAAGGAGCAGTACTTATGATATCAATTTCGAACTTGGTTTCCTTATCTATAGATGGATGTTCCGCTAAAAAATCAGCTAAAACTTGACCTTTTACTGCTTTTTGCGGTACATAGATTAAATCAAACTGGAGTAAGCTAAGACTCCACTTACTTAATCGACCCTTAACCAAAGGTTGATTTATCATGAATTTGATGACATCGGTAGGGGATACCACTTCGATTGAGTATGCAGCAAAATAATGCCTTAGTTTGGTAGAGGCAAAATATAGGTTGAGGCACCATTTCTCCATCGTAGTATACCTTTTCTCTGCGTCATTCAAGAGTCTACTCAAATAGAATACCGCCTGTTCATAGCCTCTGTCATTTTCCTGCACTAAAAGGCATCCTATTGACATTTCCGCCGCTGATATATATAATCTTAACTTTTTCCCTTTTCGAGGAGGAATCAGCACGGGAGGCTGAATTAAGTATCTTTTGATAGCGTCGAATGCTTTATTTTGTTCATCTCCCCATACAAATTCATTTTCATCTTTTAATCGTAATAAAGGGGAGAAAGCTTCTGTCTTTCCGGCTAAGTTGGCTATAAACCTTCGTACAAAATTTACTTGCCCTAAAAAACTCTGAAGTTCCTTTTTGTTTCTTGGAGGCTTAGCTTCGATAATCGCTTTAGCTTTATTTCGATCTACTTCAATGCCTCGATGATGTATCAAAAACCCCAAAAAATTTCCAACTTCTACTCCGAAAGCACACTTCAAAGGATTCATTTTTAAATTAAAGAGTCTCATTCGTTTAAAGGACTCGACCAAAAGTTGTTTGTGCTCTTCGTAATTTTGAGCTTTAACCACTACATCATCGATGTATATCTCCAAATACTTCCCGATTACATCATGGAAAATGTAATTCATAACCCTCCATTCGAAATTCCCTATGGATCCTGGACACCTGAAAGCCGTTTTATGCCGATCCGCTTCAGCTATTTTCAACTGATAATACCCAGAATAGCCATCCATAAAGGACATTACTTTATGTCTAGCAGCTGCATCTATCAGTACGTCAGCCATTGGCATCGGATATTCATCTTTTGGAGTAGCTTTATTCAAATCTCTAAAATCAATGCATATTCGTACCTTACCATTCTTTTTGATCACTGGTACGATGTTAGCTAACCATTCGACGTATCGAGTTGGCCTAATGAATTTGGCTTCGACCAACTTTTCTATTTCTTCCTTAATTGCTCCCATTAGATCTGGGGACAAACGTCTGGGTGCTTGTATCACAGGTTTGAAGCCTGGTTTAATAGGTAGTTCATGTCGAGCTATATTAGTATCAATTCCGGGCATTTCATGATGTGCCCAAGCAAAACAGTCCTTGAATTGTTGCAAAATATCGATTAGGTCATTTTTCTCCATTTGAGTCATCTTCGAACTTATGTAAGTTACTCGAGGGTTGTCGATTGTCCCTAGATTAACTTCTTCCAACTGGTCTTGACCATTTTTCCTAGTCTCTTCGTCTGGTTCTATAATACCATGTTCGATATTTCCGACTTGAAAGTTAACTATATCCTTTCCATTATGATTATTTATTCTATGTTTGTTATCTCGAGAACCTTCATTATGAATAGCACCTGCCATATATATTTCATCGCAAGAATTATTCGTTTTGGAACCCGTCGCATACATTAGATCTCGAGAGAATTCTTTTCGAGAATTTGATTCATGTATTTCATTGCGACAATATTCAGAATTAAACTTATCATAACTAACATGATCACGATCGTAAGCACACAATTTCGATTCCATTCGTTGAATACTTAACCTTTGAAAAATATTAGAAACAACATCATCTTTCATTACATCGACATTCTTCATAACTTTTACAATATCTAAACTAAATCTAATTTGATTTCGGCTAACTTAGAGCCCATCTCGGATGTAGACTCTTCATGGATTCCCTCTCCTTCTTTCGCTGGCTTTTCTATGGCTTCTCCGGTGAATCGCCAATCACTTCCTTCGAGCTTTCCAGCTTCATACCTGGCATTAACAATTTGAGTATCGATAAAATAATTGTTTTTCTCCGCTTTGATCACCTCGAATTGGTGTCCGTTCCAACAAATTAATACTTGATGTAAGGTAGAGGGGACAAAATAATTCTGATGTATCCAATCTCTTCCTAACAAAGCATTAAACGATGATGAATTCGTTTCTACTACGAAAAATGCTGAGTAGGAACTCTGGGTTCCTATTTTGATACGGCATGGCAAAACTCCCAAGACTTTAGTAGCTTGGCCCGAGAAGCCGTAGACCGCTACATCAGCCACTACTAAATCTTTCGAGCTTTTGCCCAGCCTTGTTAATGTTTTTGCGGGCAAAATATTGACAGTGGCCCCGTTATCGACTAATACCTTACTGATGGGAATACCTTCGATTTCTGCCCTTATGAACAAAGGTTTCATGTGATTATTGTCTATTTCTTCTTTCGAAAATAGTAATTTTGACAAATTTTTGACTTTTTGCTCATTATCTTCGAGTGACTTATCACTACAAATTTTAAAACAAGAAGCGTTACCTTTTTCTTCGTCAGATGTGAATTCAAGGCTATTTCCTTCCTCATCCGTTCCTTCTTTGGCTGCGAATTCGGCTGGCAGCACAGTCACCATATCTATGTTTCTATCTTCCTCAAGTTTCAGTACCCTTTCTAAAGTAGCTTCTTTTGCTTTTAAATCAGCTTCGTTTGCTGATTCCTCGCATAGTGTATCTCCCAGTAGAATATCCAAGTCGTCGCCTGACTCGAAATCTCCCAGCTCTTCATCTTCTTCAGTTGTAACACCTTTTCCTTTCAAGGCTGCTTCTCTTAACTGGTCACTCAAACGATCGACATCTTTCTCAAAATCTTCTTCACTGGGATTCTTGACTATCTTCGACTTCAAGATTCCTTTTGACAAAGCCTCTTCTTCCACCCTGAGATTTGCAATCATCGCCTGTTGTTGCATTTCCAAGGCTACCGTTGTTCGAGAATAAGCTACTTGCTGAGCGATGACCCTCGGGTGATCATCTCTCTTTCTTTCGACATTCCTGCGATATCCTCCAAGACGCTCTAAAGGTGAATTTCTCCCTGATGAGGCGGATCTTCCATATCCTCTGCCTCCTCTTCCTCGAAAGTGCCTATCATAAGGCATAGTTCCAAACCCTTGGTTGTTCGTCTCATACCTTTGTCTTTTATTCCATTCCCTTTGATATGCGGGAATCCAATCTGGGTCATTTGGAATAACTTGCAGCCTCACTAGTTCGTAATGTAAGGTATCTGCGCACTATCCACACAAAACTTTCTGCATTTGGGTTAAATTCGTCACCACCCTAGCAGGTGTCTGGTAAACAATCTCTCGAGTAGGGGTTTCGAGCACCTCCTTATACGATTTTTCCCCTTGCCCTTGAGCAATTGATTTGGTCTCGCCGACCGCCTCTTTGTTCTTTGGCTTTCCATCCTGATCAAAATCCAGGATTCTCTTGTCGATTCCTGACAGGCATATCGTACCCCTCTCATACTGTTTCGCTACAAATCGCCTGAAAATCTGGCACTGGTCAGTGGTATGCAGAGTATTCATATGCCATCTGCACATGTCTTCCAAACCTTCGTCTTTCACCTTCGGGAACGTTAGTACACCTTCATCAATCAGCCTGTTGAACAATTGGTTTGCCAACTTGGCCTCTTTTCGTGCCTGCACATTAAGATTTTCGAACTGGTTAATGTCCACAGTGTTAATTTCGAAATTTAGAACTGGAAATGGATTCTCATCTATATCTGTTTTTTGATTGTCAGGAAAAATTATATCTTTCGAATCCAATTTTTCTTGTATCAAATTCCTAAACATAATGCATTCATTCGTTTCATGTGAAAAAGCATTGTGCCATTTGCAATATGGTTTTCCTTTAATTTCTGATTTCGAAGGTATTCTATGTCTCCCTTTTAACCTAAGTTTTTTATTCGCAAGAAGCCAGTCAAATATTCGCTCGATTTTAGTCACATCGAAACTATATTCCTTTTCTTTCTTTGTCTGTAAAGATCCTGTAGCTACACAGTCTTTTCTCTCGAGAGCTCCGCATTGAAACGGTGGCCCTTTAACAAATTCTGCCAGATCGATTTCATAGGCATCCTCGAATGCCCATGGAATCCCCACCTCGAAGGCATTGAAACCCTGATGTTTTCTTTGGCTTTCCTCTCTTAACATATTTTCGTATCTCACCGCACTTTCTGCTAGACCTCTAAAATAGGAAAATATCATTCCGTCGAACTTTATTCTATAATCGAAAGCCATGTTTTGTTGAGCCAATTGAACAAACTCAGATTCGGGGATATTCAGATGGCATTTAATCCTAGCTTTCTTAAATTGGGCTAAGAATTCTTCTATTGACTCTCTGGGGTTTTGCCTTATTTTGGCTAAATCACTCATGGTCATGCTTGGTTCAGTTCGAGCAAAATGATTTTGGAACTGAAATTGCATTTCATCCCATGTGTGTATTGAATTAGGTGATAAATTCGTATACCGATCAAACGCTGACCCGGTTAAAGAACTAGGGAACAACCTTAACTTAAGATAGTTCTGATCTGCTGCATCTCGGCATTGGCAAATGAATCGGGACAAATGTTCCAGAGCTGACACATGGTCTTCTCCAGAAAACAAAGTGAAGTTAGGAATTTTGTATGTTCTAGGGAAGGGAAAATTCCTATCTATCCAATCTGGATAAGGCTTCCCAGGAATTAATCGGTGGTTCCTTCGAAAACCAGGCCCATATATCCTTTCGATAGCCATTTCTACTTGATTTTGAAGGGGATCTTGAACTTGTGCTTGTGGTCTAAAATTGCCCCCCAAGCAATTATTGGGCGTATGCTGCCCCCCAGCATATGGGAATTGCACATTGTTACTCATAAAAGGGAAGTTTTGGTTTGCAGGCAAACCTTGACTTCCTATAAAAGGGGTGTTCGAAGACCCCATATATGGGTAACTCTGAGGCGCACCCTGCGTCCCATTGTAATATCCCTGACTATAACCAATATTTGGCCCAAGATTTCCAAAATTGATATTAGGTGGATACCCAGCGGGCATTGATCCTGAAATGTTCGGTGGTACAGAGACATTCGGTCTTGTTGGCTGAGGAATAGCTTGAGTTGTTGGCTGAGGAATAGCTTGAGTTGTATAAGCATTCCCCTGACTTACACGTGGATGCCCCCCCAGCATTGTGAGGATTCGAGAAGTGCTGCTCTTCGAATGGCACTTGATTCGAAGTAGGAGGGATCTGATTCGAGCATTGACCAATCTCAAATCTTCCTTCCTGAGCTCGAGTATCTCCAGGATACCCGAGAGGAACCTCATTTGAATTGACTGTCCTGGTTCGAATCCCAGGTTCTATTGATATTAATTGGGATACCTTTTCGACTAGAATGTTATGTCTATTAAGTAGGGGCTCGAGAGCTGAAGCTACCTGGGTATTTATCATGCTCGAGAAGACATCGCACGTTTGATTAAAAATTTCCCCTAATTCTGTAATTACTCTAGTAACCTCTCGAGCCAAACCATCTCGAGCGTTTACTGCAATATCCTGCACAATTGCAGTAAATATTCGAGCTGACTCCTGTGCCAATGCTCGGTACTGATCATCAAATTCTCTTCTTTGATCTTCGCGAACACTTGCGAGGGTCTGTTTCATAACTCGGACAAATTGTTCGTACATTTTGACCGCTCTGACTTTATGTTTCGAAATTGGTTGAGTATCACAATCGTCAACCAAATCGTCTCTGAGTGAATCCTCAGACATCATACAAGAATTTTATCTTTAGAAAATATCAAAACGTCAGTTTTCAAGAAAAACCGACTCCCACTGTGGTCGCCAAAACTTGTTTCGTAAAAAAAATAAAACAAACTAGATTAGGGTGGATCCAACTGCGTGTTCCAAGCCCCGCGATAATTCTTATCTTAGAATTATCTTTCACCCCCGCGCTCGAATTCGATACGCTAGACAGTGGTTCAGAATTTAACACTTCGCAGTGTTGTTTAAACTAATTATTCGGACCGCAATTAACTGAAAAATATATAGATTGTCTTCGAATGATACGATAATACTATAAAAGGACAATTCAAGTACATGTAAGAATTATCTCTCTGATACTTAAATCTGACACAAGATAATTCTATACCTACGTGAGAATCTTCCTTTTTTAAAACAATGATAATGAATAGAAAACTTAGGTCAAGATACAAATTACTGTCAAATAATGAAATCTGAAAGCATGTAATCTATACCTCCATAAAAGTCTTCAATTCGTACTAGTTACAGATGAATGAAACACCGGTATAACTCCGAAACCGGATCCAGCAATTCTTGAACAAATCTACACTACAAACTATTCCTAATTATATTTATGCCTACTCCTATGATAAGAGAGAAAAATAAGTTATTCTTTGATTTTCTGTGTCTCCCTTCTCTCTCTTCTTTCCCGCTTTTGTACTTCTGCATCGTGGACCTGCTTCTAACTTCTTTTTTTAAAATCCTTTTGTCTTGGCGGGATATTATTGTCACACCTTTGACTCTAGCTTCATCAGACCTGGTTTATTGTCATTACAATGGGTTTAGCCTTTTAAACTTTTGGGCCCATTAATCGCTGTTGGGCCTGTTCTAGGTCTTTCACTTTGGGCCTTCTTAGGTCTTTCAACCCATTTTATTTTCAGTGTAAACACCTTCTCTCAATTATCTTGGTGTTTGTTTATGAAGATGGTGTTTGCCTTGTTCCATTATACTGGCTAGTATTAAACTTCTAACTCATAGCACGTAAGCTACATATTTAGGCATATCACAAATTAAAACGTAATCATGGACGGAATTATTAATTAAGACGTACGTAATGAATCACAAATACTAGTGCAGATGAAGATATAGATACGGATACCGGATACGCGATTTTCCAAAATTTTAGGATACAATATGTCGAGGATATGACGATATAGATATTTATATGTGTGTATATATATATATAAACTTGAATTTTTTATAAACCACTAAATGAAGTCATATAACCATTCATATTTATAGATTTATTTATTTTTTATGGTTGCGTACCACAGTATTCCGGACATTGCCGAACTAATATGTTGGTCAACCCGGGTCGCACACCTGGCCTGGTGGGTGAGTCTCCCAACGGGGGTACCTGCGTACACAAGAAATCGAACCCGATACCTTGCTTAAGAGGAACCAAGCTGCTTACCACTTGGACCAACCCCCGTTGGTATTCATACTTATAGATGAAGATGCTATTACAATAATTAGTTAATTACTGAACGTATAAAAAATCTATAGTCGATAATCATAACTATTGAAACTTTATTCTACACACCAATTAAGTGGGTCTAAAATTTTGTCAAGCTTTTTCTCGAACAACATTATAAGACAGAAATACAAGCTTCAATCTATATTATTGCATATTACTAAAAGTAGAAGAGTGTTTATTTATTTATTTTTGGAAATCTCAGGGTAAATCTTCGTCAGTCACCCAGCAGAGCAAATATGCTCATACACAATAGCCCGCAAACCACATATAAGGGTAAGCCGCCCTAGGTTACCCATAGGCGACGGGCTCAATAAGCGCCGGGCCCCCCAGGGCAGGACGGAGGAGTAAACTCCCCAGACCAAGCATTACATGGATTTCGAACCCGGGTGGATTCTCACGCGAAATGCCTTGTGACCAACTTGGCCACACCCCTTTGCTTAAGAGTGTTTATTGTTTATACTCAATACAATAACAAAATATTTAATAAAATTGAAAATTGTAAACAAATCTCAAAATCTTAATTAAGTTACTTGAAGAGTTCTCGAAGAACTGAAGAGTGGAATTCGAAAGGAGTCTAGAAGACGGAATACTTGCAGTTACAAGACGAAGACGAATTTCTATAGCATATTGGGTATCACAGTTTCAGAGCAGAAGACGGATGTGGGTTTTTTTTCTCTCTCGTTTCTATTTTTTTCCAATTAATCGTGGATTTTTTTGTTAAATTATTATAGTAATAAGTTTTTACTTTTGAATTTTGAGTTTTGATCCAAAAAGTATTTCATAATATCAAAAAATATCTCTGCCATATCCGGTACTTCCTAGATACTTCTAATTTTTGTATCGGATACCGTATCAAATTTTTTTATTTTTTTTATTTTTGGATACTTTAAAAAAGTATCCGATACGGACCTGTATCCGTATCCGGCACAAGTACGATACTACACGGGGTCATTTTTAGGAGTATCCGTGCATCCTAGGTTGTACACTATGATGCACAGACACTCCAAAAAATCATCCCGTATAGTGTCGAACACGTGTCGTGTCTGTGTCCAGCTATTGAGAGAAAAGAAAAAATACACATGAACATTCGTGTCTTAGCCGTGTCTGTGTACTAATTTTTTAAAAAATTCACGTATCCTTATCCCGTGTCGTGTCAATAAACGTGTCCTGTGTCCGTGTTCGTGCATCACAGCTTATACAATATATTAAAAAAAAGGATAAGTCAAATATATTGTTTTTAATTAGGGGATTTCGATTATGTTGATCCCAAGTCAAATAAGTTTTTGTAAAATATATCAAAAAAATTGAAGAAATATTTAACAATATTGTCAAAGGAGAACCAATACTATAAAAGTAAAAATAAAAATAAAAAATAAACTTATAACTAAAAAGACTATAAATTCGAACCATATAAATACAAAATCATGGAATATTTGTTAGTGTAAAATTGTAAAAACAAAGCAACTTTGCAAAAATCTTACCCAACGTCATGATATAAAAATAAAAGATTGATTGCGCAAATGTCATCATTGTTGAATTGGCTTGGTATCCCTCAAAACACAAATTGATCGAAACGGGTGATTTGTTATCAAAATCATTTACTCCAATCATTATTTCTTTTTCTTTTCATATTTTACAATTTTTAATTAATATTTTAGTATTTCTTTATTTACGTAATTATTATATAAATAACTAACTCAATAATTCAATACATTATACATCAACCTTTCACCATTAACTTGACACATTTTACAAATTTCAATCATTTTTATAAAACATAAACAACACAGCACACATCACCTCATTTTTACACCAATCTCCATAGTCCGCATTTTTCAAGAATTTTTAAAATTTTAACTCAAAAACATAAACAAACATAACCTTAGACTTCAGCGACTTTGGTATTCCTGGATAATTGTAAGAAGTCTTCTCTTTAGTAGTAAAAATGATTGAATTTGTGGAGAAATAATGTCAAATTAAAGAATTACATGGTCTTTTGTTAAAGAAATAAAATTGCCAAGCTTCTTTATATATTACTCCCTCAATTTCAAAAAAAATAACCAGAATATTTATCCCATACTATAAAAATGGTGGTTAAAGGACAAAATATGTTCACTTTGCCGATATAGAGACTTGAACCTGGATGGTCAAGGAACCAAATCGACTCATCTGACGATCAAACCTATAATACAATTAGAGTTTGTAACATAAATTTGTTGTAAATTTTGTGATTTATATTTAAATAAATATAAAATTACTCAAATCATCTCATAATATATTATTATAAAATATTATTAATACACGTGATAATAATCACTATAAATTATAGAATTCTACAAAGTAAATATCATAAACATAGAAAATAAGTTACTGCATCGATGGAGAGTCATGCCACATGACGTCAAAGTCATGATTACCTCCCTACGTGCAGGTTTTGACGGCTGATCACGGCTCCAAAATAAAAAAACCATTAGCAATACTCTTGAAAATAATGTTTTTTTTTGGGTAGCTAAAAATAGTGTTGTGTAGATGCTTCTTGAATATAGATACATGTGGGATACAATTATGGATTATTATTTAATCTATCAAATATGCTTATGATAAGTATTTAAATATGTTTTGGATACGATTGGATATTTTTTAATGTTTTGTAAAAAATTAAAGTTAAAAAATAACTATCAGAAAATAGTTCCAAGTTTTTATTTTTTTTGGATTATTGCTGTTAGTTTCCCAGTATCTTTATCACCAAGAAGGTTATAAAAGAATCTTCCACTTTTCTCCCGCTTTATAAGTAACCGGAGTCACCTAGAGCGGGAGCGTGTAGTGATAAAATTTTTAAAAAAATTGGGAGCAGAAGCGCCTTAGAGCGTATGTAATATAAATATGATTTAAAGTTTATCTTATTATATATCTCACATGTTATTATAAATTATTCAGCCAAATTATCTTTAGATATTATTTTGATAAGATTATCTCATATTAAAATAAGTATTTGTTAACTTGAATTTTAAAAATAAGCTGATGTGATTGTCTCTTTTAGCACGCTTAAAAATTATAATATACGATGAAATAAAGAAGATTAAGATTATTAAAATAATATTAGTTTTAGGTCTCAACTCTTGACCAGAAAAGACACTAAAAATTCAAATTCAACATTACGAGTTATAGGTATTGATTTTTTACAAAATCTATATTTGTTTCAATTTTTTTTTGTTTTGAGGGCAAGTCTTTTGCTTATTTTGACTACTAAAACAATTTTCATTGAATGAATATGAAATATTATTAGTGAAAAATTATTTTTATTTCGTGAAGTGTGGTTCCTAAATTTTAGATCGAGAATTAAGGATTGTGTTTATTTTTATTTTGGGGTTTTTTTTTTGTGAAAATTATGGTGAAAAAGTTTATTGGGAGTTGTGTATTTTGATGAAAATGTGTTTTGTTTTGTGTTTGATTTTATTTCCAGAAGAAACAAAAGGTACTCTAGCAGTCAAATCATGTAAATTTTTATCTCAAAAGTCGTGTTTATAATTAGTTAATTATTGAAAAATATAATATAATATAAAATTTAAATGATTATAATAATATGGTTATATATATATATATATATTGTAATTGATGTAATTAGTAGACACCCTGAAGTAAACACAAATAGAGAGATAATAGCTGACAAATTCTTTGACCAAAAAAGTCCTTTTTGGTAAAAAAAAACATAAAACAAACAAGTTTTGGCCAAATTTTTTGACCAAAATGTGTTTGAAAACAAAAACAAATACAACCAAGAATTTTGAGAGCGTCATAGAGCGAAACTCTTAAATTTGGAGCACAAGAACGAGCTCGGAGCGCTAGAGCATTCACCCTGTATGGAGTCTAGTAAGTAAAATAATTGAACTATAAACTCTAAACATCTATTTGGAATTCATATATCCAATACCGATTACATTACATCAAACTCTACTATACAAGGCAACATTAGAATTGGACTGCACACAAGATTATATCACAAAAGGAGAAAAAGAATAAGAAAAAAGACACTACTTTTTCAATACAAGACTCGCAATCTTTGAAAGGCTAAACGGGCAATTTAGGAATTTGAAACGGTTGCTCAACCGTGGGATTGACAAGTCGTTCCCGAGGGCCCCGAAAGCTTCCGTGGTTCATCCATGGCTTCCTTTGCCACCTCCATTTAGCTTCTTCCCCATGTCCGCCGTGTGCGTTCGTGGCGGTGGCGGTGGCGGAGGAGCGGAAAGCAAGAATCACAAGCAAGATCAAGGTGAACAAGGCTTGAAAATGCACCATTTTTGGCTTGTAGCTTTTAGTTAGGATAGTGAGATGGGAAGAATTGATAGGGGGGAGAATAGTAGGTTTGCTTTGCTTTGCTTTGAAGTTATTTAAACTCAAGTGTATCACAGTCTATATATATACATATAGTGATTGCTATGTTTTCTTCTTCCCATTAGTGTTTTCTGACTTTAGTACTTTTTGATTGATTTTGAGGAAGATTTGATATTTAAAATTTCAATGTAATTATAATGATCTGCCTAGATGGATTCACATGAAACCCATCACATAAATTGTTATGATTGTTCTGATGCCGAATGATTTTTAAGAATGTTTAAAATTTAAAATTTTAACATAATAATTATAACGATCTGTATAGATAAATTCACATGAACCCGTCACATAAACTGTTATGATTGTCTTGATATTCTTAATCGCCATCATGGTAATAAGATAACTCATTTTTTTTTCTTGGTGGGTTAGGTGAAATTGTGTGGTTAACAACTTAACATGATTGTGTTGTGGATAGATTAGCTATAAGTTATAATCAATGAATAAAGGCATATTATTGTGGCTGATTTGTTGTCCAATGAATGTGGTTGGAAACTTTATCATTTTGCATTTGCTAGACTTTCCACCATTTCACGTGTTTATATACCTTTTGGGGGGAGAAAATTGTCATTCTCTTTCACTTGTATCATCATCTATAGGCCTGTTCGCAAAAATTGGAAATAAATCACTTTTGAGCTTTTTGCTAGATTTAAACAAATTTTTATTATTTGATTTCATTGCTTCTAATTTTGTTTCTCTAGAAAAAAGATGTAAATAAGCAGAAATTAAAAACATGCCCTTAGTTACTTCTATGTTCTATCAGCGTCTTCTATTTCTTTTACTTCTTAGCAAGTTTTGCAAACAAATTCAACTTTAACGTTTTAGCCACTTTGACAATTTTTTTTTAAAATTCAACACTTCTTTAAAAAAGTTTTTGCAAACGGGCCTTATGTCAAAATGCAAATAAACCCAACTTAACTTTCAGTCACTTTTACAATTTTTTCTAAATTTCAGCATTTTCTTTAAAAATATAAGTTTTTACAAACAGACCTTTTATCCAGTGCTTTTGAGGACGTCAAAATCAAAGTTACTTGTTACTTGAACTCTTCTATTATGTAACTCAGTAGTAGTTTTTATTCATAGATCAACAAATATATACACAAAAGAAAAGAAAAGCGCATTCTTCAAATTACGAGCATAATTTGCAGACCTCGGGCGATGGCCACGAGCTCCAAAAAGAGCTCGAAAAATATCACACATCTTTAGTGGCAAAGAATTCTTCCCAAAGATGAACTTCTACTATCTATCGGGAATGCAAAATTAATTATGCCCTTGTGATGCAAGTGGAAGGGTTGACTATTGGACTCAAAGGACTCCTCCATAACCGACTCTTGTTGCTGAATCGAAGGAGGACATCAACGGAAACCCGATATCTAGATGGCTAGGAAACCAAAATTTGACTACTATCATTTGGTTAAATTTTGACTAGATGCTGAGTTAAATCATATTATTAGGGATAAATGCAAAAAAAACCATGTGTTATGATTTTTTTGCTGAAAATCCCCTGCGAAAACGAAATAGCCTAATCACTCCTGTGTTTTTAAAGAAGTCTGCAAAATATCACTTTTGCCTAAAAGGATAGAAAGAAATACGTGTTTTATGGGTGAAATAATACTATTTTACCTTTTATATTATTTGGAGAGTGTATAAATGACAAATAAGCATGTCATTAAAGGTGAAAAACACGAAAAATATGCTCGTTTTTGTACAAAAAATTGTTTTTGCGGACTTTTTAAAGAACACAGAGGGTGATTAGGCTATTTCGTGATCACATGGAGCTTTCAATAAAAAAGTCATAACACAAGTTTTTTTTATTTTTTTTTATTTTTCATTTATCCCATATTACTACTATCTCTGGGCTAAATTTGATTTTAGACCAGATGAGATCATTAAGATCCCCACGGTCATCTGAACACTACTATAATTTAAGGTATTGAAATAAAAAATATGCAGTTACTCAATATTTGAGGCGATGTCATTAATTATCTTTCCTTTTTGCGGAATGACGAACTTGACCTAGATGTATATAGGTCCTATGGCCTGTTTTCAAATTTTCAGCAAAATTAATTAACCACTTAAATGATGGAAAAATATTGAAATCTTAGAGCTACACAATTTGAGACAACAAACTTAGCATTGTGTTAATTTTACAAATTTTTTTTTTTTTCGGTTACAAAGGGGAGATGGTGTTAATTTTACTGAAAATACATTAAACGCAAGGTGGAACTCAAACGGGTCGGTCAAACATTCAGGCTATGTTTGGTTATATTTTGTGGTGGTATTTTAGTCAGAATTATTGGTGAAAAATTTATACGGACACGTGCGTGTTTGATGAGATTGTGTTTGGTTTTATTTTGGAAGTTGATTTTTGGGTGTATTTTTTTGGTGGGATAATGTTTGGTTTTGTTTTAAGAGGGAACAAAAAAAATACTATAACAGTCAAATCATGAAACTTTTGTCTGTTAGAGAGGATAGAGAAGAGAGAGAGCACATAGAGAGGAGTATAGGGACAAAGTAGGTGCAGAAAGATGGAAAATAATTATTATATTTTTTTTGAACAAAAAAAGTAGTATATTTTGACCAAATATTTTGTGAACCAAACATAATTTGGTGAGAATTTTGGACCAAACATGATATGAAAACATAACCAAACATTGCCTCAGTCTTTATTCAAAAAATTAAATAAACAAAAACTAAAGAAGCCCAACATACAAACAAGCCCATCAGCCTGAAACCCAACCCAGAAACAGAAGAAGCCCAACAGACCAACAAAAATAAAACACTATACTGAAAAGTCTGAAATAGAGACATCAACTAATTAAGGGTGTAAGGCAGTGTCTATAATTAGATCTAATTACAGAGATGTGCCCTAAACTTATTTGATATTATGGAAATTGATTACAAAGACACTAGCTATAGCAAGCAGATATAGATACATCATACATGGGAGGTATGTATCTAGGGTTCATTGATCCAGCTAGGTGTTTTTCCAAAGGCAAGCTGCATTACGACGTTTAGGGTGGTGGTGTTGATTTGTGGGTGCATTTTGAGCTTCATTGTTGGCAACCAGATGATCTGCAGCTGGGACGACACGACGATTATTTGACGACGCGGTATAATTTGTTGAATGGGCAGCGAGTGAATCGGACTGGAGTTTTTAGTAAGTTTTGCAAACACACTCAACTTTAACTTTTCAACAACTTTTACAACTTTTTCTAAAATTCAGCACTTTTTTAAAAGTATAAGCTCTCGGAAACAGGCTTTTAATATAATTATATCGTCGGGCTAAGATTTTGTGGTGATTTCACTTCTTTTTGCTTCTTAATTTTTTTTAAATGTCATTACTTTCACGTGCATTTCAAAATTCCAAGGTTACCTACCAAAATAATTCAGTTCACATATATAACATGAGAAGATTTTTTTGAACATATATGAGAAGTTTAGATGATATATTAGAACACAAATGCAACATATATCATCTCGACTCGGAATTCTTTATTTTAATACGATTTTTCATTTTGCATTTTGTAATTTGCATTGTATGCAGGCTTAATGTATACTAACGATCGAAGCACACTCCATGCGCGAGCAAATAATGGCTGATATATTCTAAAAGAATGGATTATATGTGATACAATTATAAAATAAATTAGGGTAAAAGGCATATTACCGCCCTTATTTTCTTAAAAAGAGTCACATTACACCCTATGTTATTGAAAATGGCTGATCACCCCCTTTGGTATTAAAAAAATTGGCAAATAACATCCAAACTCATTTATTCAATCAAAAAAGATAAATATAGCGTTAATATATATTGGGATATCTTCTCATTTATTTTCCTTTTTAGTTTTTAAAATTATAAAACATAATTTAGTTCTATATGCATAGTATAATATAAATAATTCTGATATGTAATTTTGTTTATAAATATGTCAAATAATTTTCTTTGTTACTATTTTTATTGTTTTACTCAAAATAGTGTAAAATATTGAAATAAAATAATATGTAAACTTTAAATTTTAATTTTTTTTATCTTATATGACATGCATATACTAAAAATTGGTAATGAAAAATTTCAAATAGCAGTATATTGAACATTATAATATTATGTTACATAATTATCATATTTTATATGAGTTATAACATTTATATTTAAAGAATATGTACATAAATCAATATTTTTTAATTTTATATATGTTAGAACAACCTTATTTATTAGCAAATACAAAAGTTATGTATTATTATTTAATAACTATTGCTTTAAATCATTACAAATGATAAAATAATGTTGGGTGATTTTGCAAATTTATTGATATATGCATAAGGGAAAATTTGGCATTTAATGAGGTTGGTTGTATTTTGCCTCATTTTTGAAAACACAAAGGGTAATCAGTCTATTTTTATAACATAGGGGGCAATATGCCCCTTATCCATAACACAAAGGGATAATATGCCTTTTACCCTAATTTAAATAAATTTGAGGTCATGAAAGAAATTTGAAATGATTGGCATATAAACAAATTGTACACACTTATGCGAAGGTATAGAAACTATATATTACAGATTATTATGTACAAATAAAGTGAAAATGAAGAAATATTTACAAAATTATATGCAAACAAAGTTTTGGTTGTTCAACTAAAAATTCCCACAATAAAGGTTTGCCAACGACCTGCATTAATTAAAACATAAATAAGATGGATAACTATGGGGTTTTTAATAAAATAATACAAATACTATAAAAGTTTCTCAAAATAATACATTTTGAAATCAATTATTAAACTAGTACAAAACGTCATTTAATATGTCGTCTTTGTCTAATTCCACTATTTGGAGTTTAGTCCTCTACTTCTTCATATTATAAAAAAAAACCCCTAAATCATACCCTTTATGATAAATCTTATTACCTTAGGTTTTGTTTTTAGCCAGAAAATTTCAATTCATGATATATGATAAAATCAGGCCCAACATGCTTCCGAAAAATATTAAAATGTCATAAATCTATACCTTTTGTTTGACCAAAATATCACCGGGTATTCTAAGTCCTCGGTTTTACGGCGAGCAGGTACAAGCTACTCCAGACCAACCACACAACCGCAGCAGGTGGTTCGCAGTACTCAGCTCCTTCAATGATACTTAGCACAGCCCAAATCGTTTCCTATCTTTGGGCGTAGAAAGGTCTTCAGAATAAAATTTAATAAATTTTGAAAACAGAGGTTGAGCAAAAGCCTTTATTTATTGATGAAAACAGAAAATTAAATTACATGATATTATTCTACTCCGCTATTGGAGGAGAAAACCTTTTAGCCTCTCATGAGAGGACTTACAATTGGGGAAACCCCCATACACTCGTTTATTAAAACTATAAAAGAAAGATTACAAATTTGCTGTTTTTGCTAGATTTGTAATTTTGAAGAGTTGAAGAAAATTTCTGATGATCTTCATCTGCTTCTGAGCTCTCCTTTTATAGCCTCAGACTTCGGATTCCGAATGCGGATTCCGAACTTGTACAATTTTCTTGACATCATTGCTTTGCTGTCAAGATTCCTTCACATGCGTATGGATCCTAGTGTTTGCCACTTTGTCTGCCACGCCTTGACTTTAACAGTTATCTTTTGGTATAGCTGTACCTTTAATCAATCACATGATTGATTCCCGGTTGGTGCGCCTAATTGTTTGGCCGCCTTTGTCGTTTACATCCTTTTACTTGGGTTTGGGAAAACCCTTGAGGTAAACTTTCCTTTTACCCTTATCTTTGTCAGATTCGGGTTTTACTTTGGTGACCCGTATTCTGGTGCCGAATAAGGGTTTCTCTTGAAACTGGCAACTTGAACACTCCCTGTTATGCCATAAATCAACATGCATCATGTTGCAGGCTTTCTTCTTGGTCGCGTCTGTTGCTGATAACTTGTTTTCCCAGATAAGCGTCCTCTTTTGTTCAAAAAGCTTTTCTGCGAAATCAGTACTTTTCCCTGTCATGGAATTTAACAGGAACGATCCATTCGCTGTATTAGAGAATATCTTGAATGGATACTTGACTTTGTCCATCTCTGTAAGACAGACCCACATTCCCCATGCTCTCCTGGTGGAAATGTCATCTTCATTGATAGTGCTAACCAATGGAGATTCCTCTGTTGCAACCTTAATTCTGGTATAGGCCGCCATGTCTGGTCTCTGTAACTTAATAAAATGAAACACTGGATGAGACCCTTTTCCTGCTATTTCTGGTGCTGCCGATATAAACTTTAGCTCCAGAATATCGCCTCGTTTGAGGTGCTGATTGTTTTGCCATGAATCATACACGGCATTTGTAATCCAATCCGGAAGCTTAGATATTTCCGGAAAACCTGGTGACATAGTATGTATTGAAGCTAAAGCCCCAAAATCATACCATTCTCGGACCTCTTCTGGCTTATTGAACCTGGTGACCCTTAGATCCTTCCTTCATCCAAATCCTAGGATATTTCCCCGATATTTCTATCAAGGATTTATTCCTTTTCTTGAGATTAATTTTTCCCAAGAATGCTGGTAACCCTGCCAATGTAATCGAGTTAGTATTAATCTTAGACGTGCCTGTCTGTGGCCTAAGATTAATCTCTCCCTCTTTAACCCCAGAGGTGGTGGGTTGACTTGAACTAGTAAGAGCTTGCGCTTCTTCTTGTTCAACATTTTCCTTTTTCTTAGGGTCTGAGAAATGACTTGTGCAAGTGGTATTTGAATCCACTACTCCGGGTATAGAGCTCCGTTCTCGAAACGCAGGTTTGGAGTCCTGCTCTCTCAATTCTCGAGCAACTACAGAAGGTGATGCTTTTCGAACTGGTCCTGTAAGAGTATTCCATAATGAAGTCATGGCATACGTTGTCTCGTTAATCGAATTCTGGACAATGTCCAAATCAGCTCGTTGAATTCGGCCAGCTACTTCAGCGTTAACTGATAACTGTCCAAATTTCCGATTAAGCTCCTCAAGGTTTTCCCTGAGATGCCTATACCTTGTGATGATGGAATTTGCTTCAGATACTTCCATCTCTTGTCAAGAAATCTGCAAGAACATTTTCATGAGATTTCACAATAACAATGTCAAAACAATAATATTGACATTCAGCTTGCCACCTGAGAATACGAGCTTTTTCAATTTTTGATTCAAGTTTATTTTTCAAAAAATCTTTAACATTCGTATTATCGACTTTCAAAATAAATTCTTTGGCTAATAAAAATAAAGGCCATTTCTTGAATGCCTTCCAAACCGCAAAGAATTCTTTCTCGTTAATATGCCATACTCTGGCTTGTTGTTCATTGAACAACCCTCCAGTGTATCTACAGGGTTCTTCCCCTGTAGTTGACCGCTTCATGAGCACTGCTGCCCATCGATAATCATTGGCATCTGTATAGACTACCAGATCATCGTTATCCTGTGGTATTGCGAGTTTAGGCAAGGTTTTGCACACTTGTTTCAACTCACGAACCCTTTGAGTGTGAATTTCTTCCCACTTCCATTTCTGGCTTTCCGTTTCTCTTAAAAGTGGTCGGAAATCCTTTCGGTGTTTGGCTAGATCTTTAATAAAGATCCCTGCAAAATTAACAACTCCCAGAAAACTTTGAAGTTGTTTTTTGTCCCTTAGAACATCAGGAAAATTTTGTATCTTTTCCACAATATGTTCTTGGAGCTCAATGCCTGCTTCGTCAATAAGAATACCAAGAAATTCAATCTTATTAACACCTATTATTGCCTTATTTTCAGAAAGCACTAAACCTTCCTTGTAACATGCATCAGAAAATATTTCAAGATGTTTAACATGCTCTTTCATATTTTTAGACGCAATCAAAATGTCATCTATATAGACAAACATAAACTCGAAATAATCTTTGAAAAGATTATCCATCTTCCTTTGGTAATCTGGGGTGCATTTGCTAAACCCATTGGAAGCACATTCCAGATATATTGACCCTGAGGAGTAGAGAAGGCAGTATATTTTCTAGACTCCTTTTCCATCCTAATCTGATAGAAACCAGATTTGCAATCAAACTTTGAGAACACTTTAGCACCTTTGATACAATCAATCAAGTGTTCTCGACTGGGAATATAGTAACCATCAAACTCAAGGATCTTATTTATTCCTTGATAGTTGATTACTAATCTCGCCTTTCCTCTTTTTACCTCGCTATGGTTCCTTACCAGGAATCCAGGGCTACTGTAAGAAGAGACTCCAGGTTCTATGAGTTTCAGATCGATATGCTCTTTTATGATTGTTTGCATATCTTTCTTGTCCTCCATATTCATCTGGATAGGCTTGTATCGAACATACTCGTACTTGCATTGTTCCTTAACTTTCAGAGTAGCTTCGATCTTGTTTTTATTCCACCAAGCCAAAGGATTCTCATTAAATTTCCTTTGAATTAGTCTTTTAACATTTTCAAGAGAAAGTAAACTTTCCCCATCCACAGCATCTATGGGTTTGGATTGTAAAGTATTCTTAAGAAAGAGAATACCTTCTTCACCTATTTCCTTAGACCTGTTTTTCAGAAGGCTAACCTTTCGATTATATCCTTCACAGAAACTATCATAACCTTTTTGTCTGAAAGACAGTAAGGCTTTTCCAAATTTCCTTTTATCCTGCATTTTAGGATGGGTTAATTTGGAATCATTGTGTAAATCACCACGTTTGCTGCGAAAATTTATGGGCATGAGGCGATTAAAAGCTTTTTCGCGTCTCAAAACTTGTATCTCACTGCCACAAGTAGTGGTAAAGGTGAGCAAGTGTTTGTGATTATCTTGCACATATTTTGCAAAGGTTTGAATAAAATTATTACCGAGCAAAATATCAGCGCCAGTATCATGAAAGTAAATAGGAGGCATTTTTACCTTGTACCAAGGTGTTCCAAATGCACCACCGATCATGATATGGGCTTCACGAATACCTTTATTGAGGATAAGAAATTTTTGAGAAAAATCTCTTCCTGCAATAGTAGGTAAAGATTCCATAGCATTGCTAGGAAAAACGCCAGGTTTTGCTGTGCAAATCCCAGATCCAGAATCAATATAAGCTGCAAAATATTCTGACTTATATTGTTCATATAACATACCAACAGATATGTATATAGAAAAAGGGCTAGTCATTTATTCAACTTGAATTAAATGTCCATCCAAGCTAAACTCCATACCTTTTCCTTTTCTTCCCCAAAGTTTATGTTCCTCAAGGAAGCTTAATCCAAGAATAACTATTCTTGGATCTCGTCCGGCACTACCTGTAACAAATACTTCATAGCCTGCTATTTCTAGCATACATTCGTATTTGTTAACGGCGGACTGCTGCAAGTGATAGAGATCATCACAAGGAAAGTAATTTTCTTTCTCCGTAATGTCAAATAAAACCTGCACATCTTTCCATCCTTCTGGGCATTTAAGTTTTACATTATCTACCCGAATGGCTGGAAGAGTTAAATCTTCCATTAACTCTTTGCCTTTTAAACCTTTTATCCTTTCCTCAGAAAAGGACATTCGGCTACTGAAATCTGTTCTAGAACTTACCGATCTGTCTAGAACTGGGTGATCTCGAATTAAGATATCAACACCACCAATCCTTGGTATTTTAATAGGATCAGGTGCCATAACCTTAGCAAATTCCTTGAATATTCTAGGAATTTCAATATACTCTTTCCTTATGAACAAATCAGAATGATGTGTATTGGAAAGGGCATAAGCTATTCTATACGTAATAGAATATGGACGATTCCCTTCTTTCATGAGATCCGTTCTCTTGAAATCTTGATGAAGGGTTAAGACTCGACTGAAATCTTGGTCGGCAAGATTATATGCTATTCTTGGATGAATATCAAACATTAGTTTGCCAGCATATAGATTTCCTACCATTGTACCAAGACAACCATCCCTTAGGTTGTTAATCCTTTTATCCATTATGGATAAATGCAAAGGTGAATTAACACCTTCTTTGAAAGTAGCTTTGATTACTACTTCAATGGTTCCTATATGAATCCATTTCATAGTCATCGCAACTTCTTCCGAGAGCCTACTTAATTCCTCTAGAATTTCTTCTTTTGGAATAAGTTGCATTTCCATCACATTACCAGTTAATTCCATGGGAATTGAGAATTCCCCTGAACTTACTTTGTACATGATGTTATGCCGCCTTTGATTTAATCCTATTTGATTTAGGATTCGGCTAAGCCCACTGACTCGGAAACCATCATATTTTCCAATGTCAGAATTTTGCCTCATTATCTTTTCCATGGTTTTATCCGATATGGATGCTCTGGAAAAAAAACCAGCTAGGCTGTCTGATGTTATCAGCCTATCTCCTTCGTTGGAATTATCCATTAGAAGGATTTCGTTCATCTAGAAGAGAACGATTAAACTCTGTCATTTGGTTAATGACATTTTCCAGATATTGAACATTTTCGGACCAAACTACTATCTTGGTTTCATGTTCAATTATTTTTCTTAGGCGAATAGGTGTTGCGCCTAACAACTGGATAGTAGCCTCATAATGCTGGATCATGGTTCTACTTCTTTCCATTTTTCTCTGAAGATTAGAGATAACAGTTCGATATTGCTGAACTGTAGACAAGGGAATTCCAGGCATACTTTTGGAATTTATTCTGACTCACTTGAAGTGTCATCAGAATCGCTCCCAATTTCCTCCTCATAGACGCTTTCATCTGAAGGAAGATTGTCGAATTGGTAAACTGGTACCAAATCGCCAAAGAAAACTGCGTCCAGGATGTCGGCAGTAGCTTCAAATTGTTTCAATTCGTTGCTCTTTTGCGGACAATCTGGAGAAATGTGGCCACGAGCACCACACGTCCAGCAGTTACAATCCTTGAAACTTTCATTAGTACGAGTATGAGCTCGCTTGAAAGTTCGTCTCGTAGGGGTTTTTCCAGTGGATTTCCTAGATCCCTGGGAAGACACCCTTGTTGGTCCAGATCTTTGGCCAGATTTGTAAGATCGGGCTTTAGACTTTGACCACCAAGACTTTCGCCTGAAAGGAGATCGCCTTTTATAATTCTGATTATTCTCAGAACTTCTAAAATGCTTTTTCTTCCTTCTCGGCTCACTTGATTCTCCAATTATTGTTGGAAAATCATTATTATCACAACAAAGAGGGGTTTTCTTCATTGTCCCCTTAAGCCTCTTCATTTTCTTCTGAAGAGAGGCTTGCAGACACCAGTCCTTTAGTTTGTCTTTCAAAAAAGACATTCTTCTGGAAACTGAGTCAAACTGTCCTTCCGGTACTTTGTATGATTGAATCAACATTTCCCTCCATGGACTACAGATTTTTGCAAAGAACAGAGTTGCAGCAACGTCTGCCTTTACCGTACTCTGATAAAAATATTTACGAAACCAATAAATATATTCATCTACTGCACAAATATTTCGTAACTCAATCCCATAGAGAGCTTGGGTATACTCTCTGGATTTTTCTGCATTATTTTGATCGAAGTATCCATCTCCAATAAAATGCAGCTTGATGAGTCTTCTGAATCTTTCTGCAATAGCATTTTTAGATTCGCCTTCTAAGACTCCTTCTTTGGTTTCTGCCGATGTGTTAGTCCACCTGGTTTTAACCGATCCTTCGAGACTTAACTCGATCAGCTTGATAAAGTTTTCTTTATCAAGATCAAGGGCAGTTGCTGCTATTTTCATGGCTGCTACCCATTCATCGATTATAGTTTCGAGATTTCTAAAATCGATGACATCCAAATTTAAAATAGTACCATACGGATGCAAGGGTTGTAACATTGTCCTTGCCCAGGGAGTATTCTCCGGTGCTATTTTTGGATTTCTTGGACTTGACCTATACGTAGTACCCACCAAAGAGGGTCCAGCGCGAGTGTTCAAATCCTCACGCTCTTGCATCACTACCTCGGGAGAAGGATTATTGGATGCTGAACTTTCTCCTGGCAGTGTTAATGCTAGGGGATTCGTTTCGTGAGTTTTTACATCTACCCATTCAACGAAATCAACAAAATTTAGTTGAGAAAAAGACTCAGCTAAATCCTGTAGATCGGATGGATCCACTCTTGATATATCCATATCAGTTAATACTTCTAAGGATATCTAGGAGTAGTTCATCCTGAGTTTTAGGCTTAGGAACTTCCTTAGCCTTTCCCTTCTGATGTAGAAGAGGAACTCGACCAAGAGAATCACGGATTCTGTCCTGTTTTTGTTTGAACAAACCTACAATTCCTAGTCTATCTTTCAGATCTTAGACTTCTTTATTTAGATCTGTTATAGATCTAGCCAAATCTGGAAGAAGCTTGAGGATTTCCTCAAGTCTACTGTTCATGGTTTCGATTTTCATAGGAAGATGTTCTACCCTATGTCCGAACTCTTGAACAGTCTTTTGGATTTCTCTAAGATCCCGAGAGAGCTTAGAATTATCCAGTTCAATTTCTTTCCAACTCATAAATATTTGGAAATTTTACCTTTATGTTTCGTGTCTCTTGCCTGCCTTGTCAAGCAGTCAAGCTCCTTTGGCCACTTGCCGTTGATTTGAGAAAGCTGAAAATCTCCGGCTATGTTGCCTTGAAATAGACCTTCCATATCAAATCGTCTTTGATAATATCTGATCTCTTCTGGTAGGTTAGCTGGAGAAGGAACTTCTTTGGCTAACTCCTTCCGAATTCCTTTGGTAATTCGGGACAAGTGACGGATAAACTTATCTATCCGTTTGGATTCTTGTCTTTCCAGAATCTGGAAATACTCTCGATTATCTTCATAGATCGAACTATTGTTCGGTTCCATTCTTGTTTGATTCTCCTCACTTAGGGGTAGAATAATATTTTCGTACTTAATTTAAATTTTTCATCAATAAACCTAGGCTCTGATACCATTTTTGCAAACGGACCGGGCTATCATGAATTGTTCCTTAAAACTAAATTTTTCCCAACCTTTTAGCTCTAAAATTAATCATTTTAGGACTTAAATTTATCATTTTCTTTAAACTGGGGTCAAATTGTATTATATTGTAAAGCCAAGGACTAATAACGCAAAATTTGGAATAATGAAGATGTCATGCTAAATGTATTATTTTCATAAAAGTTTTCAGCTAGTATTAGTTTAAGAAATTTTTTATGTTTTGATATTATTTTAATAAAAAGCCCGGATAACTATGGTATTGTTATCCATGTGATTTTAAATACAAATTAAATCTAAGACCTACCTTGTAGCTGTTTTGCAATGACACTTGCATTCTTTCACGTCCATTCACCATCTTTGAAAACGATGTTTGAAGTGCCAAAACAAAACAAAAAACAAGTCATAATGCATAACGTTTAAAATGAGTATGAGCATTTACTAATTGGATTGTACCACTTGTATGTCAACATCATCAGCACTTCGTATTTTCTTCCTAGCAGTAAAATGAAGAGTAAATTACATAAACTCTCCCTCATAGTGCAAATTACTAAAAATCAAATTGAGTTTTGTAATTACACAAACCCTCGTATCAGAGTGTGGGCCCTTACAAAAATACTCCCTGAGATTTTTTCGAGCAAGAAAAGTGCTGATGTCATCCAAAAAATACCCATGTAACCCCATTTTGTCCCTGGGTTGACCGAGACCAAGTTCAGTCAATTTTCTTATGACCATAATACCCCTAGGGGTGTACTTGTAATCATGTAACACTCCAGGGGGTGGTTGTGCAATAAATCTAACTTATTGAAATTGATTTTTTGCCTAATTTTAAATATATTTAATTTATATTTAAGTCTGTTCTAATAATTAATTTCTAAATAAAAGAACTAAAATAATCTATCTTACTGATGTGGGTATAAAATATCACTTTCCACAATTGTGCTCAGGAAGATTGGGTCTCAAGAAAAGCTCATGGACTACCTTAAGGAGAGTTCATGGGCTACCTTAAAGGAAAGGTCAAGGATAGTTGGATTTTACAATAAAAAGTAATATTAATGACAAACGATTATGTTATATTTATCAGTAGATATACATAATGAATGACAATAACTTTTGAAGAAAATTGCATTTTTGTCCCATATGTTTGACACTTTTCAATTTGGTCTCATTCGTTACGGGTTTCTCATATTGTGTTCTATAACTTTGAAAAAAATCTCACATTTAATCCCAACCGAATTTTTTATTCAAGATTTAATGGTCAACTACGCTAATCAACATTTTGACCAACTTTTTTGAGAGTTTTTGTGTGTTAGTAACACGTTGTTGGATTGATAACCTCCAGCAACAGCAGGATTTGAGGGATTATAAGATGACTCCTTTGCAAGACCTACTTTTTCTGCTGCTGATTTCTTAAGACCCTTTAATATAAGTAGAATATGATGATCAAATGTGAATATATATATATATATATATATATTGAAATGTTTATAATGATGAGAAAAGATATATATCTGGCTAATCAAAATGTTCAGCTCGATATATCGAATTGAGAAACTAATACTGGAGATTGACATTTATTTATAGAAACTCTATGGCATGCTTGGGATGGGTAAAGCTATACTGCTGGGTAATTATGAAATTACTAGGTTATTTCCACAAATTACATATTAATCCTTAAAACTGAAAATGTAAGCTTGTCTTTGAAAATTGCGGACGTTTAAGGCGACAGCGTACACTTAAGGGATTAAAAAAATAAAAAACTTCAAGGAAGTTTCCGGCGATAAATATTTAAATCGATCAATATAATGCTACATGAATATAATGAATGTTTGTAAATAAATCTGTGCATTTGTACAGGTTCCTATGCATGGAGATCGTGGAAATGTGTATGAATGGAGATGTGAGCAAATTAGTTAATGTCAAAGCTAGTTGCTGCAGGCTGCAAGCAGATTAAGAGGTTCCTGGAAGTTACTTAAAACTTTACATGTTTGGGAAGTTGTTGAATAATTTTTCATTAATACACACACGTCGCGCGCGCGGTTGTGAATTTTGGCGATGCTCAGTTAATTGTCCGAACAATTTGTTATTAACGATGATAGAGCATTTAAAGATTCAGCTGTTTCCTCAACCCATGAAGACTAAAATTCTAGAATGAATGACGACCGCGTTCAATATGGTACATACATTCGTACACCCTCATACAAACACCCACACTCGTATACATTTACATTTACATACGTTTATATTGTGTGGGTTGGGTGCCTTACAAACGTTTGAGTGTTCATGAGCTCGCACTACAATAAAAAATAATATTTATGACAAAATTTATACTGACAATAGGAAAATTGTCACTAAATATACATAATGAGTGACAACAATTTTTGCTTTGTCACAATAAAAAAATTTAGTGACAAGAGTTTTTAAAAGTTGTCACTATTGACAATTAGTGACATATATATAGATAATTTAGGGACAACACAAATAGAATGATAACTAAAATTATTGTCACTGAGTTGTCACAAAAAGTGTGTCACTAACTATCAGTAGTGACAACAATTTCCTTGGCATTAATTATCAAAAGTGACAACTCTAATTTTATACAAATTTTGTCACTATTAAACATGTAGAACCTAATATAATGACAAAACAAAAGTTATTGTCACTAAAAATTTATAATTAGTGACAATTTTGAAATTGTCATTTTGACATTTTGTCACCATTGTCTTATTTTTTTGTAGTGTCACGAGCCGACTTACGAACTTTTACTATTATTATATTTATATATATAAGTACGTTATTATATTTACTTAACATTATATTTTGAATTTATTTTGTAATCTTATTCCGCACATTATATAATATCAAATGATATTGAATAAATATTTCACCTGTTAAGTGCCAACTTGCATATATCTGTGTATGTATACATATACATATATATATATATATATATATTAGCAATAATGTTTTTAGTATTCATGTACTACTTAAATTAGTAATAACAAATTCAATGAATAATATTGTAATAATAATAACTAAGTAATTAAGAAATGATACATTCAAAAATATTATAAAAGTTCTTTTTAATTCAAAATTTTCATTCTTACAATTTTTCAGTCAGACGAATCCAATCTAACTACTCGAACCAGTAAACGATCTAAAATCTCGAGTTCGGCTCGAGCTCGAACAAGCAGACAAGTCGAGCTCAAGCTCGGCTCGAGCTCGAATGAGCCAACGAGCTGAGCTCTAGCTTGGCTCATTTGCCTCGAGCTCGAACCCGAGCTTAAAAAAATAGGCTCGATGAGCTCGAGCTCGAGCCTACGAAATTTTCAAGGCTCGATTCTGGCTCGGCTCGTTTACACCCCTACTTGGTATGGACTTACCATAAAATCATATTTTTCTGCTTGGCCCATCCCCAGAAGGTAATTTGAAATTACTTAATCATGCATGTTGCTTGTCCAATTATTCAACTCACCCCATTTTACATATTTTACTTACATCAGCAATTTAGGGGTGTAAGTTGAGCCGAGCCAGCTCGCGAGCCTGGCGAGCTGGCTCGACTCGAGCCCAACTCGAGCTCGAGCCAGATTATCTCTTCCAAAAGCTTGCCAGCCGGGCTCGTGAGCTTCTTCAATTTTTTTTATTTTTTTATATATATATTATTGGTTTATTCATATTAGTTGTGGTGTGGTATACATCTGTACACAACAACCACAACCTTAATATGTTTATTATATATATATATATTATAATATTTATATATTAAAATAATAATATAATTGATTAAAACTAAAAATGAAAACCACCAAAAAAATCGTGCCTATCTATAGTTAGCTTCTCTAATTTTTTATATATTTATTTTATATTATGGAGTAATAAAAATAACTATATATTATAAAAGTAATATATTAACTATATTAATATTTAATAAAAATAACAAAAATAACTTAACAACTTTGAATTTATCTCTCTCAAGTCTCACCCTTCTCAGCACAAGCAACAACTCAAAGCCCCCAAACATGAAAAATTGGATTAAACCCTAAATCGCCCATTGTCGTCGCCGGAAAATCACTATATCCCACCTCCAGCCTCAACCCCTAGCCACCGCCGCGTGAAGCTACCCCCGAAACAACCACCGCCTCCGCCAACTTCTTACTGGTAATCACCACACCCATATGTTTTGGGGTTTAATGGAGTAAATAACTCCATGAATGGTGCAGCAAGTTTGTTGCAAAACAACAAATTTGAGCTCAGGCTCGGCTCGAGCTCGCGAACTCGAGCTCACGAGCTCAAGTCGAGCTGTTATTTGAGCTAACGAGCTTGAGCTCTCAAAATGCGGCTCGTCGAGCTCGAGCTCAAATAACCCATTTCGAGCTCGAGTTCGAGCTTGACAAAATCGCCAAGCTCGGCTCGAGCTCGGCTCGTTTACACCCCTAATCATCATCATCATTAATTTTTTTTAAAGGTAAAATGTAATTTCCATTAAACCACAACCAACCTCATTTCATACAACTACACCCAAGGGAGATATTATCAAGCCTTGGCGTAACTCTTCCTAACTATAGTTCTTTAGAACCAAGACAAGATCAACAATTCTCAAGAATACTGTTTATGTACAATCTATCCCTTTGTCTCCATCTACTTTGCTTAAGTCCTAGTATCTTTTATTTAAGTTCCTGATGTAATTGTTTATACACTGTCTCATACGGTTGAGTAGCCCCTTCAAACACCCTTTTATTCCTTTCAGTCCAGATGCGATTTATGACTCCAATAATTCTAGCAATAACAATGTTTTTCCTAATAAGCCAACCTTTAAATGCAAAACTAAGCCAACCCTTCCATCTTGCCCACTGTATAGGCCATCTATCAATTTGCAGCCAGTGCATCACCTTCTGTAACAGGCTTCTCCCCCACTCACAATAAAAAAACAGATGTTGAATATTTTCATTCACATTACCACAAAAAACATAAGTCTTATCAATACCAGGTATGAACAAGGCAAGCCTATCTTTAGTCATTAATCTACCATGCATCACCAACCAAGCTGTTATTGTATGTTTAGGTATATTAAATTTATTCCATACAATGTTAGCATATCTGAAAACTCTCATTTCCCCTCTAAGCCACCAGTAACCACTTTGAGTTGAGTAAATACCTGTAGCAGTCTGCATCCATCTACCACTTGAATACCTCTGTTTCAATTTTAGCTTGACTTTGTGGATTTTCTTCCAAGCCCAACAACAATCAATTGAAGAAATATACTCCCAGAAGTCCTGATTTTTTATATAAACACTGTTAACCCATTTAACCCACATAGAGTCTTTCTTTTAAGCCAGTGCCCAAACCTGTTTGCCTATAGCTACTACATTCCATGTCTTACAACACTGGATGTTAAGGCCTCCAAACTTCTTCTTAGCACACACCTGTTCCCAACTAACAGGTATCAGTCTTCTCTTCTGGTCAGTTTGCCCCCATAGAAAATTCTTGCATTTTTGTTCAATCTGCTTGACAATGGATTGAGGGATGATAAACACATTAGCCCAGTAACTATGCAAAGCTATTAGTACTAAGTTAATCAATGTTATCCTCCCAGCATAAGATAGGTGTCTAGATGCCCACACTGTTAGCTTCTTTGTAATTTTTTCAACAAGCACAAAACAGTCCATTTTGGACCATTTAGTTGGTGATAATGGTATCCCCAAATATCTCATTGGAAATTCACCCTTTTTGAATTCAGTGATCCTCATGAGCTGCTGCTTGATGTCTTAATTAACCCCCCTCATATACATGTTTGATTTCCCTGTATTCACACAAAGTCCAGACTGTTTAGAGAAGATTTGAAAAGCTTTCCATAAAATGTTTATTGAAGCTATTTTCAAATCTTTGCACCCAGGATGGTATTTGAATTTTTTGACTTTGGTTGCTTTTTGAAAACTTCTTGATAAGTACTCCATAATTATGACAAACAACAGGGGAGACATAGGGTCTCCCTGTCTTAATCCTCTTTGTCCCTTAAAAAACCTAAACACTTCACCATTCAACAGTACTGAGTATGTAGCAGTACTCACACACTCCACGATCCATTCACAAAACTTCTGAGGAAAGTTTAGCCCTTCAAGCATTTCTTTCCACTGAGTCATAAGCCTTCTGTAAGTCTATCTTCATCAAGCTTCTAGGAGAGATATTCTTCCTATTATAGCATCTTATCAAGTCTTGGCTAATCAAAATATTGTCCACCACTGACCTCCCTTTAGTAAAAGCACCTTGATTCTCATTCACAAGATATGGAAGTACATCAGTCAGTCTTTTAGTGATCATCTTAGAAATGCATATGTAAATGGTATTACAACATGCAATGGGCCAAAATTCAGAAGCCTTTGTAGGGTTTTCAACTTTGGGGATAAGGCATGACAAAGTGCTATTGAGTTGCTCAGTAACCTCCTATAAGTGAAGAATTCAATCACTACTTTAGTAATATCCTGTCCAATGATATTCCATGCTCCTTTGAAGAAGGCACTCCCATAGCTATCTGGCCCTGGGCTCTTGGTAGAACATATACTGAAGAAGGCCTCCTTCACATCCTTCTGATCAAATGGTTGAGTTAAGCCCATTTGTTGATCCAAGTTTAGCCTAGGTCCCTGTGCATACACTTCTTCTTCAGTAGGATATGTTGTCTTGTGTGTTCCCAATTGTTCAATATAGCATTTCACAAAATGTTTAGCCACTTTATCATATTCAGAAATCCACCTTCCTTCATCCTGTATCCTGGTCACTCTGCTTCTATGTTGTTGCTTCTTAATCACCAGTTGAAAATATTTGGTGTTAAGATCCCCCATTTTGATCCATGATATCTTATCCTTCTGTTGAAGGTAATCCTCCCTTGCCTTATTCTTGATTTGACAATCTGTAATCTGTAATCTGTTCTTTCACTTCCAATTGCAACTGCTCATTTTCAGGATTCATATTCAGTCTCTGTTGCAAATCAGCAAGTTGCACACTTTCACACTCTGCCTGTTGTTCTATATCAGCAAAATTTTCTCTATTCAACTTTTTAAAGTCAGCTTTCATCATTTTCAGATTCTGGACAACAGCAAACATTGCATTCCCATCCACTTGCTGGGTCCAGCCATGTTCAACCACCTTCAGAAAGTCTTTGGACTCACACCACATATTGTAAAATTTAAAAGGCTTAGGTCTAGTCTCATCCTGATTTTGTATCCTAATCACAATAGGACTGTGATCAGACAATCCCTCAGGCAAGAATGTGGCCTCAGCAGTAGGGTACATGCCACACCACTCATCATTAACAAAGGCTCTGTCTATTCTGGAAAACACATGGCTATTATTCCATGTGTAGTAACACCCATGCCATCTTATTGTCTCCAATTCACAGTCCTCCATACACTCCTTGTACTCCAAAATCTCAGTGACAACAACATGACTTCCACCAACTCTATCCTTCTTAGTAAGTACACAATTGAAATCCCCCTGAATTAACCAAGGACCTTGAACAACCTGCTTTATCCTTCTCATATCTTCCCATAACTGTACTCTCTCTGCTGCTACATTGAAAACATATACATAAGTAATGTAAAACTGATTATCAGTGTGTCTCTGCTTAACCTTTATATTGATAAGTTGAGCAGTAGTATCAATCACCTGCACCTCAGAGTTATCTTTCTTCCACATCAGCCAAATCCTACCCCTAGGATTGTCCTCTATATTAGTATGTATACCCCACCCTTGACATATATTAGTATAGACCCTATCAATATTATCCCTCTTTATTTTGTGTTCAAGAAGACCCATAATACCTATTTTATATTTATTACAGAGATGTTTAACATCTCTCTGTCTAGTGGCGGTGTTCAGCCCCCTCACATTCTAACTGGCTAGGTTGTGCATCATCTGATATTATGTGTGTATTTTCACCATGCCTCCTCTCCATTACCTGCCTTATACCTCCTAAAGTTGATGGATTATCCTCATTATGCATAGATCACCTGCCTAACCTAGAAACAACTTGCCATGGAACTTTTGTGTTCAGTCCTGCAGTACTCTCCTCCTGTGGGTTCTAGACCCCAATTGTTGCCCTTGATCCCTCCTCATTCCCCCGCTGCCCTTTTTCCTGAGTCACAACTTTGGGTCTCCAAACTAATCGGCTCTTCCTCTTCCTACAGTCTGATTCACCATGATCATATCCTTGACAGTAGGTACATTTGTTAGGATTATGCCCTCAGATGCCATAGAGGATAGAATGTATAGGGCATATATCTTGTATTGAACTTAAACTCTTCTTAAATAAAAAACATTATTGAGTTTTCACTTAATTCTTATCTGCATCTATAAGTTGTGTAAAACGTTTTGTCCATGTTTTCAGTGCGATCCCTCTACTTCCTATAGGATAGGAAGATTAGCACTAGAGAGATCGATCTTGATTACTAAAATAAGTTCGCAAGTAATATGAAGTCTTTAATGGACAAATAAAGAC
Source organism: Buddleja alternifolia (assembly GCA_019426215.1). Classification (NCBI taxonomy): domain Eukaryota; kingdom Viridiplantae; phylum Streptophyta; class Magnoliopsida; order Lamiales; family Scrophulariaceae; genus Buddleja; species Buddleja alternifolia. The sequence continues at coordinate 6,312,905 of CM033394.1, forward strand.
TTCGAATACTTGTACAATCTTAGCTCCGACATGGGAGTGCCTGTCTGGTATCATGGGATGATAGGAGATTAAGATTGTAGACACGTTAGTGGAACTGATATGTTCGAACACGACTCGCATCGGTTCTGTCACATGAGTTTTCACTCTGTGACTGTCAATGACGGGACGGATTATGTGTAATAGGTATATGTGGATCTTTGACCTGAAGTATCAGGTTGAAGATACACTTGTGACGTCAAGTCTTTCACTAGAGTAGTTAGACCCAATTCACCCTTTGGTGGGGTCAACCTCGAAATGCGGACTTGATGGACAAGTGGTAATCTTAGCAGATATCTAATATGGGATTTGTTCTCTCATAAGTGAATGAGTATGTACCTTATGTAATTATAGATAAATAGAGATCAAAGTCTTTGGCCAAAGCAAACGAGATCATTGTGTTTGGCACTAAATCGATCTCAATGATCTCGTATTTATTATGATTTATACATATGGTCAAGTCTAGTGAGTTTGACATAACCATGACTCTCACTTGACCGGGGAACGTGAATAAAGGGTTTATACATGTACGGTATTTACGATTGGAAGGTTTCAGAATGATCCTATCATTTGTTTTCGTTTGGGTTACGAAGTGGGACACGTGACTGGCTAGGTGTTACCCATTGCCTTTGGTTTCCTCTCATTTCCAAACGAAACGAACCTAAAGAGTCGCGCTAAAGGATTGACAAAGAAAAATGAAGAAAAAGGAATTTCTATTATTTCTTCTGGGAGTTTTCATTTATTGGATAAATTAAATAATTAATTATTCATTAGATGAAATAATTAATTATAATGATAAGATTAATTATTAATTAATTTCCTTGTGAAATATATTAATGAATTAATTTATCTAATTAATTTGGTTATTTAATTAATTAATTTATTTATTGGATATAATAAATTATTAATTGAAATAAGAAATTAATTAAACAAAACAAATCCCGAAGTTAAATAAGGAGTCCAATTGGACGCCTATGAGGCCTCAAAGTGGCGTCTTTGAGAGGCCACATATTAGGGTTATTTTGTTTTGACTTGTTCAATAAGTCATGAGGTATATAAGGACTTTTTGACTTAGAACAAGTAAGAAGAAGAACACACAACTCTCATAACTCTCAAAAGAAAAAAAATATATTCTTCCTCTCCTTTATACCTAGCTGTCGACCATAGAGAAAGAAGAAAGGGGATTTTTCATTTGTTGATCCGTGCGTGACGATTTAGAGACGACGTATTTTTTGTTGTTCGGATCAAGTTCAAGTTTGCAGAATCAAACCAAAGGATTGAAGATTTGGAAGCTTCAATATTTTGAGTTTGGAGAAAAAAAGGTTTTTTTCCATCATCATATTCATATTAACGAGTAAGTTTTATTCGTTATACGCTTTTAGATTCAATTATGCGAATTAGAGTACCAATTGGATTTTTGTTTTAATTTTTGAAATCCCTTCCGCTGCGTTTATGCTTTTTTGAACGAAACCCAACAACATTGAATAGGCTTCCATTCATAATATACTTTCTGTTCAAGTACTCGGCCCTTCTCATTTTGAAAATTGACTAACTCCGACATATGCTTCAAATCCACATCCACAAGCACCCTGGCAAATTGAACTCTCTCCTTCTCCACAGTCATCTTATCGACCATAATTTGAGTGCCAATAAGACTAACTATCTTACTCAAAGCAACACTGCTCCAATACTTAAGATCAAGCCCCTCAAGCCTAACCCAAACTGGAACACTCTCCACAATTTTCTTGCTGTAGTCTATATTTTCATTCCAAGGGCTAACAATCAATGGTTTTCGATCAAAATGAAAAACCCCCAATTCTAAAGTCGCATCTCTATCACCACTATTACAGAACTTCACCAAATAATATCCATTAGCCATTTGTAGGACTTTTTCTATGTTGTATTTACCCCAAATGCGTCTAATGTACCCATTCATTACCTGTATGGTGGATTCGCTCCAAGCACATAACAGACCACAACATTGCTCCAGTATTCTATTTCTGAAGCCACAGCCTCCGCATCAATCTTGCCAATCATTTGATTGTTCACTGTCTGCGGTTCTTTATACTCGAGCTTGCATCCCGCATTCCTCAATTTGGATACATCAAAAGTATCCTAAATTGTTCCCGTCTTCGCTGCAGTAGTCAGATTTCTTTGTGGTTGAAACCTTAGATTCTGCAATTGGGGATTCTCTCGTAGTTGTTGTACATTGCTCTGTAGTAATCGAGTCACTTCATCCTCAGATTGATTATTTTGCATCTTTTCCTGTGCTTGCACCAGGATTTGAGCAACATTCCTGTGATTCCCCTCAGATTGCACCTGCGTCGTCAACTGCGCTTGTACCCCATCGCCTTCTTCATTCCCTGGAGTTATCGGCGGCGGTTAACCGATAAATCCCTAGCCGGTTGTATCCCACCTCCCTTCTTCTTCTTGGCCATGGCCACAGTGCACTTTAGCTGACTATCGTGCGCCGAGAGAGAAGAGAGAAGAGATAACTCATCATTATTATTATTATTATTATTATTATTATTATTATTATATCAACATCACCCCATTTTACATATTTTACTTACATCAACATCATCATCATTATTATTGTTAGGAATTTCATATTAGATGTTTTGATGATGACAAATAGGACTTTCTGTTAGACTCCGAAAAGTGTAAAAACTTTCATAGAATGTTATGTATAAGTACCTGAAAGCTTATTTATCTTAGGCTTATAGTATTCATCTTTGTAGAATTCCTTAGACTAAGTATGTGACACTAAAAAACACTTAGGAAAATTCTGGGTGAATCTACCAAGTGATGAAGGTGAAGATCAAGCGTCTAAAGCTACAATGGATAAAGATATCTTGAAGCATCCGTCAAACGCTTTAGGGATTATCCCAGTGCTCAAACTACGAATGGATAACTCAGGCCGAATACTCAACATCAAGTGAAATGACGGAATTCTCAGTGAGACTATCAAGACAAGATTGAAGAGTAAGCGTCTGAAATTCAGGATCAGTCCAAGCGTCTGTTAAAAAAAACCATCCAAAGACTTAAAAGAATGCATGAATCAAACGGACGAATTATTTCCAACGGAAATAAGACAAGATGCATTAAAAGTCGGATAAGTGCTATTAAAATATAAGCACTATAACTTATGGGCAAGCCATATCTTTGACCTAGACTGTCAGATTTATGAAACCAAGACCATGCCTAACCAATTAAATATACCCAAAGTTAGAAATGTCTGAACTCAAGGAATGTTTGGGGAAACGAGACTCCAACCGAGTCAAACGGACAAAAACCACCAATACCTTATAAATAGCTCTTTCAACAAACAAGTAATATGATAAAAAAAAGTGACACACACAAAAATACCGACCTTGTTGAAAGAAAAGCTTACTAAAAATCATAGCCAAATATCCATATAAGCTTTTCACAAATATTCCAGAGACAGTCACCCATATCTCAAATCTCTTGTTAAGAAGAACCTATACTACCATTGAGATATCCCCAAGTTGTTTGAACTTTCCAAAACCAAAACAAAAAAAAAAAAAAAAAAAAAAACAAACCCGTGACCAAAACCATCAACACCTTTCATCTGAGTGAGAAAGCTGGTTGACTTGCAAGCAATATTTTTGTGTAAAAGAAGCTTGTTGAAGTTGATCTCTATTGGAGCTGAAATCTGCGTGACCAAGGAGTTCCGAGATCAAGAGTAACTTGCACCATTTCTGAGTGAAAGAAGCAAGGGGATAGAAGATCTTTAGTGGAGCTGAAATCTGTGTGACCAAGGAGTTCCAAGATCATATCCAATCTCCCTCTATCTTGTAGAAGTCTCTGTGTGACTCTTCGATAATCATCATAGTGGAAAAACCTCCCTGATAAAAGGAGAAGAAGGACGTAGCTGGGATTACATCACCCAGTGAACCTTACAAATATCTTGTGTCATTTACCTCTTCAAGCATTCATTGTTTTACTGCTTTACTATTCATACTGCATACATTCTGATAAAGTCTTAAAACACTAAGCAACTACTTTCGATCAGTTAACTGAACGCTAAGCTATAAAATACTTCCGCTGTGCTAACTCTGATTTAGTGACTAAACTCTGCCCTACTTTGGTAAGCGTTGAAATCACCGAGTCTAAGTTAACGTTTCTCAAGCGTCACCTCCAGCGCTTAAACTTGTCAAGCGTTCAAATACTTCAAAGTGATACGAATTTTTAAGAAGTCAAAAAAGTCTTCAGGGTCTATTCAACCCCCCCCCCCCCCTTTCTAGACCCTTTCGTATACCACTTGGGACCAACAAGTGGTATCAGAGCGGTTGAAGTTGAAACCTAAGCGTTTCCAAGCGTAACTGCTTGTTCAGATCCATTTTTTTTTATAGTCGCTTCAAAATTACTTTAAAATTTTTCATGGCATTTTCTAAAGTCCCCAAGTTGACCGAGTCAAATTATGACTTTTGGAAGGTCAAAACGTTTACTTATTTGTGTTCATGTGATGATGAAATGTGTGATATCATTTCAGATGGGCCAATCAAAATATACAAAGTTATCACCAGAGCGCCCGAAGCCACAGGAGAAACACCTAACGGGTATGTGGAGAAGCCCAAACAAGAATGGTCCACCGATGAGCGTCGACGAGCCAATCTGGACAATGTCGGTCGGAATGCATTATACACAGCCATTGGTGACAATGACAACTTATTCAACAAAGTCAAATCATGCAATACAACTAAAGAAATTTGGGATAAGTTGGCTACTATTTGTGGTGGCTCAGCACAAATAAAGGAAAACAAATTATCAATTGCCAAAGAAAAATTCAACGGCTTCAAGATGCTACCTAATGAGACGTTAGAGCAATTAGACATGAGGTTTACAGCCCTTGTCACTGAACTAACATCTCTGGGAATGGAGCTACAAAATCGAGAAACGGTGGTCAAAATCTTTAGGAGTCTTCCAAGCAGATTCCTGATGAAGACAACTGCAATGAGAGAATCAAACAATCTGGACAGCCTAACTCCAGAAGATGCTTTTTCAGAACTCAAAGCATTTGAGTTTGAGCTGAATTCGGCCAGTGATGCAGTAAGTAATCCAGTGATCGAATCTGGAGCGCTAATAGCATCAATCAAAGGAAAACCTATCAAAGAAAAAGGTTCGGACATAAGTGAGGAAGAAGAACTGGCGCTTCTAAATAGATTCAGGAAATTCCTGAAATATGAAAAAAAGGGAAACAGTCCTAAACACCCAGGACAAAGTTCATATCAAGCGCTTCCTCAAATACAACCACAATATCAAGCGCCTCACTATCCTGCGTCCTCCTCCCTAGCGCCAGTTCAATATCAAACTCCTTCTCATCAAGATCTCTCAGCGCCTGCAGCGTTAAACCAACGATCCACAAGATTAACAAACGAACAAAAGATGAAGACCAATCTTTGTTACAACTGCAGGAGACCAGGGCATTTCCAAGTTAATTGCCCATATCCAAATGTGTCTAAACCTACAAAGCAAGATCACACGGATAGAAACCAATTCAGGAGCAACCTGAGACAACAAGGCTTGCTAGCAGAATCAGAACCTCTCTATACGCCTGAAGAAGACTTGGAATCATCAGATGAAAGCAGCGATGATGAACCATCAAAGGACTCAGCATTCATTTGTCTCATGGCAAGAGTAAATGAAGCATCTAACGACGTACCATCTGAGGTAACCACTGATCTGTATCATCCTCTCTCTTATGATGAATTACTTGACAAAGTAAAGGAATATTATACAGATTGTCAAGATGCCACCCAATTATTCCAAAATCACCATCGTATTATTTCAGCACTCAGAAGTGATAACTTAACGCTCAAAGCAGAGTTGCAAATTCAGCAACAGTGCATTGAGAAAAACCAATCACTCGAGAGTGAAATTACTCAGCTAAAAGGTGATCTTGATATAATAGTCAAAAGAGAAGCTGAAATGGTCGCTAAACTTGCCAAATCAGAGCAGCTTATCTCTTCATTATCAAAAGCGTCTAGAACGCTAGATAATGTGACTAAAGTAACCAGGGCATTTGGTGAAAAGACCGATCTAGGTTTTGATAAATTCAGTTATAAAGCCAAAGCGTCCAATGTTACAACAATCAACAAAGGAAAAGGTGTAATCTTTGTTGAAGAAAGTTCAATCAGACAAACGCTGAATGAATCAACAAATACTGGTACAAAAGCTAATGATAAAGTCAACATTGACTCAGGCAAAGGAAAGACCAAAGTGAATGTCTCACAAAAGAAATATATCCAAACGCTCAAAAAGCTAAGGAGATAGTTTCTGCCAGTGAATCAAACGTTAAGCGTCCCGCACCAAAAGTGCATCCTAAGCCAGTACCAAACAGAATCAAACGTCCATATCCAAAACAATCCAGTTCATATTATCAACACTATGATAATTGTGAATACGATTATGATTATCACTATAATCAAGGATATTTCTATACATCTAGAAAAGGTATGCAACTCAAAACGAAACCCAAGAAGGCCAATCTTTCTCCCATAGTGAAGATAAGGCAAATATGGGTTCCGAAAAATCTAATTCACGTCACTAACAAAGAAGGACCCAAAACAAAATGGGTACCTAAAGGAAATTAGATCTGCCCTTTTGAATGCAGGTACCTAGAGCCAACACCGACGCTTCAGTATGGTACATAGATAGTGGATCATCGAGACACATGACTGGATCAAAGGATCTCTTGATCAACTATCGTGCAACCAATGGTCCTCAAGTTATATTCGGTGATAATTCTAAAGGTAAAACTAAAGGTATAGGTATCATGCATAGGGGGAACATCATGATCAATGATGTATACTATGTTGAGGGTCTTAAACATAATCTCCTAAGCATAAGTCAATTCTGTGATAAAGGCTTTGAAATTAAATTTTCTAGTGACTTGTGCGAGATAATCGATGTTAAGACAGGATCTACCAAATTAAAAGGAAGAAGAACAAACAATGTATACTTAGTAGATTGGGATTCAACATTAGATAACAACCCTACATGTTTCGTAGCTAAGAATCAAAACGAATTAGGTTGGTTATGGCACAGAAAAATGAATCACCTCAATTTCAAAACAATCTCTCAATTAATATCTCTAAATCTCGTAGAGGGATTACCTAAAGGTTCCTTTAATAAAGATCGCTTATGTGATGCCTGTCAAATGGGTAAACAAGTTAAATCATCCTTTAAGAAGAAGCTTCATCTATCGACCTCTCGAATACTTGAATTACTACATTTAGATTTGTTTGGTCCTATTCAAATCATGAGCGTTAGTGGTAAAAAGTATTCACTAGTAATAGTTGATGATTTTTCACGCTATACATGGGTAGAATTTCTAGCATCTAAAGATGAAACTAGTGCCAAGCTCACCTCTCTAATTCGTCAACTACAAAACTCAAAAGATCTAAAAGTAACAAGAATTAGAAGTGATAGAGGAACTGAATTTACTAACCATATTGTTGAGAAATTTTGTAAAGACTTTGGAATACTTCATGAGTATTCAGCACCTAGAACACCTCAACAAAATGGAGTTGCTGAACGGCGGAACAGAACGCTTAAAGAAGCCGCTAGGACTATGTTAGCCGAGTCTAAGCTGCCTCAAAGGTTGTGGGCCGAAGCTATTAACACTGCTTGCTACACTCAGAACCGGTGTATGATCAACAAGCAACATGAAAAGACTCCATATGAGTTATGGAAGGGACGTAAGCCGAATGTTTCATACTTTCATGTATTTGGTTCAAAATGTTTCATTCATAACAATGGTTCTCAAAGCCTAAAGACATTTGATCCTAAAGCAGATGAAGGAATCTTTCTAGGTTACGCCAAAAATGGAAAGAGCTTTCGCATCTTAAATAAGATCAAATCGAAGGTTGAAGAATCCATTCATGTTGTGTTTGATGATGCTAACCAAGAACCGAGTAAGGTTAATATTAATGATGCAGGAATTGAAGATTTATCTCAACAAGCGTCACAAATCAATCTGTGTGATGATAGTGATATTGATGAAGATAATGAAATCATTATACCTAATCCTAAGACTACTCGTAAAGACATCAACGATGACATTGCAAGAAACGCTGATGATCATGAAGGGTATGTTCATCAAGAGCAAATTCAATCTACAAACACTGAAGCGCCTACGCAAGGAATTGGTCAAGCGCCTACACAGTTTAATCAAACGTTAGATCAATCTCTTAACTCGTTCCAACCAGACAGAAAATGGCTCAGAGACCATCCACCAGAACTAATTATTGGAGATATTGGAGCACCCGTTAGAACAGAGCCGCTACAATAAATGAGGCCATGTTTGCAAGCTTCCTATCTCAAATGGAACCAAAGAAAGTGGATGAAGCGCTTAACGATCCAAGTTGGATAGAAGCCATGCAAGAAGAGCTAAACCAATTTGAAAGAAATAGGTATGGACGCTAGTACCAAGACCAACCCACCAAGGGGTCATTGGAACTAGATGGGTCTATAGAAACAAAATGGATGAGAATGGGATTGTGATTAGAAACAAAGCCAGACTCGTAGCTCAGGGATACTGTCAAGAAGAGGGCATCGACTTTGATGAAACATACGCTCCAGTTGCCCGACTTGAAGCAATCCGCATGTTTCTAGCGTTTGCAGCATTTAACAAATTTACAGTGTATCAAATGGACGTAAAGAGTGCATTTCTGAATGGTAAACTCCAAGAAGAAGTATATGTGGAGCAACCACCAGGATTCATCAACAACCATGGGAAAAGCATGGTTTACAAATTGGACAAGGCACTCTATGGTCTTAAACAAGCACCACGAGCATGGTATGACACTCTCTCTATCTTCCTTATAGGTAAAGGCTTTTCAAAAGGCAGCGTTGACACAACGTTATTCAAAATTACCCATAATGAAGATATTCTCCTAGTTCAAATTTATGTTGATGATATTATATTTGGATCTACCAATAAGCGTCTATGTGAGAAATTTTCGAAAATGATGCAAGATCAATTTGAAATGAGCATGATGGGTGAATTAACTTTCTTCCTAGGATTACAAGTTAAACAACTCCCTAATGGCATATTCATAAATCAAACTAAATATACTAGAGATATGATCAAGAAATTTGGTATGGAAAATGCATCACCTTCAAAAATTCCAATGAGCCAAACGCTTAAGCTAGATAGAGACGATAATGGAAAGAAAATTGATATCACTAACTATAGAGGTATTATTGGATCACTTCTTTATCTTACAGCTAGTAGACCCGATATTATGTTCTCAGTATGCATGTGTGCACGATTTCAAGCTGATCCTAGAGAATCACACTTAATTGCTGCTAAAAGAATCCTTAAGTACCTAAAAGGCACACAAAATGTGGGCTTATGGTATCCTAGGGATTCTCCTTTTGAACTAATCGGTTATTCAGATGCAGATTTTGCAGGATGCAAAATAGATAGAAAAAGTACTAGTGGAACATGTCAATTTCTAGGTGATAGACTAATTTCATGGCATAGTAAGAAGCAACAGTCCATCGCTACTTCCACCGCTGAGGCTGAGTATGTAGCCGCTGGAAGCTGTTGTGCACAGATCCTTTGGATGAGGCAACAACTTAGAGATTATGGAATAATCCTAGATCCAACTCCTATCCATTGTGACAATCAAAGCGCCTTAGCAATGACTCAAAATCCAGTTCTTCACTCTAGAACCAAACACATTGACATTCGCTATCACTTTCTACGTGACCACGTTCAAAAGAAAGATATCTCCATGCACTTCATTACACAGAAAAGCAACTGGCAGATATCTTCACCAAAGCGCTTAACGAACAACGTTTTCTCACTTTAAGAAGTGAACTAGGTATGATTGATCTAAATGCTTAATCATTCGAAACATCATACTTTTGTTAGGCATGAAATTTAGGGGGAATTCACTGTATGTTATGAAATTTATGGGGAACCTACATAGGGGGAACCTTCAAAGAGCTAACTATACCTAAGTGAATATGACCAAAAATGTTTTCCCTTGCATCGGTCATACGCACTTAGCACCATACACTTAAAACCTTTTTGACGCTTATTACACAAATCTGTCTTAGCGTCTGCACTTCTTTCAAAATAAACTAAACGCTTAGCTTTATTCCCGGCTAAAGCAGTTAGTAAAAGACCCTTTTAAAAGCAAGCGTACATTACCCTACGCTAAAACGAGAAAGTGGATTAGTCAATCAATGCAATTAATGCTGACTTGACATTCCTCACCCTTCGCTCAAGAAAACCCATGGGTACTCATCACGTTTTTCAAAGATGGTTCAGCACATGTACACGCGTCAGTACAATTACCATGTATCTTAGACGAGTACAACCGCGCTGAATATTTTAAACCAAAAGTAAAACACTACTACCAAGACCTAATGATAAGTACTGGGAAACTGTGTCCTCATATACACCCTGAAAGGAATAATTCTATATGTTACAATGACCGCTAAAGCACAACCTGTTACTTGAAAGAGACTCCCAAGATTTTCAAGCGTCCACATAACACTAAATTGTTTCAAGCGTCATTCTGAATAGGTCCGGACGCTTTAACAAATTTTTGGCGGGCATTTGAATAGTGTTCAAAATTATGATTCCCGAACAGTTTTCATAGAGAACATGTCCGCTTTTCATGGGCACACGTATCACTCTCAGTCTCTGTTTCAAACTTTTAAACGGACTTCAAAATAGTATATGTGGCAGTTACTAAAAGAAACCGTGCCTATTTAATCTAAATTCACGTCCACAGTTATATTTTAATGGCTGAGATTTATATTCCTCCACGTGTCAACATCTCAAACTTCAAACACACCGAACATTCAAATTGAAGTTTCTGCAGAACACAAACACTCTTATACTCTATTCCATTCGTGCAAAAACAAGTCTCTCTCTTTTTCAAAAACGAAAATTTTCCTTCGTAATCTCTGTCTACTGCTCACTCATGGCACCCAAGAAAGCTACTGCTGGAACCTCTGAAGTTATTGTCAAGATCACTGAAGGCCTTATAGTTGATTGGAAGTTTCTCTATGAAAACCCCCAAATTGATTTAACGGAAATAATGGATTCTGTAGCAGAGGCTGGGCTTCAGAAATTTCTCACGAATACTCATATATGTTTCCTGAAGAACTAGAATTTTTCTGGAGAAATGCTCGACTGTCTGACGATGAGACTTCCATCACTTGTTTGTTTCCTGTCTCCAAGAAGGAATCAAAGACGTTCACTCTCTCTGCGGCCTCCATTGCCCAGAATTTCTCTCTACCTAATGCTGGAGCCACTTTAGACACTATCACTGAAGAACAAATTCAAGAAGTCTGGACTCAGATTAGCGCTTACGATGATGTTCCATACAAACCGTACTTTGAGAAGAAAGATATAGTGAACAGGTATCGAGTCTTGGCTGATTTCTGCAGTAAAACATAGAATGCAGAGTGGGAACCTTCGACAAAATCAACCCAACCCAGTTCCAGATGATGACTGCCATCCTACTCAAGATAAAATCAACTGGAGCGCCTATATATTCAGCAGGTTCAGAGACAGTCTACGCACTTCAAACAGACCTTATGGTCTAGTTTTAAGTGATCTACTTTTCGAGCAGAGTGCACCTCTTCAGCAGGAGTCACCGTGGCCAAGCATAAGTTCTATGGGCCAAGAATCATCAATAATCTCTTCAATCCACCCAAAGTTGGAGGTGCTGCTAAGCCTCTCTCTGAGCGCCAAGTTGTCCGAGCAGCGTCAGATGAGGAGGCTGAGCGTCCAGATCAGGAGAAAGCCAAACGTAATGTGAAGCGTCCCACTGTCACAAGAAACGGGCTCCTCGAAAGCCCAAGGCTCAACCTATCAAAAGCGATGAAGATGACGAGATTCTATACCCCTCATTAGTCGGAAAGATCTGGAAAAGGTTCTCAAAAATATTGACTTTGAAGAACCTGCAGTTCCACAGACTCAAGCGTTCCCCGCCGAAGGTATAAATGTGAAGCGTATCTTCAAGAGGCGTAAGCGTCCAACTGCTGCCATCTCTTCTGAGGCTACACAAAGAGATCAAGCCATAGCTGCTGTCCGATATCATCCTCCGAAACACCAGTTGATGTCCATCTGGATGTTGATATGACCCAAATTGTGGCCATCGCACATGAAGCTGCCATCGAATCTACAAATCTCGAGCCGGATGAACCTGAAATCCCAAGGGCTCAACCATTGCTTGCATTACCTAGTACAACAGAGGCACGCTCAGAAGGTCAGAGCGATGCTAACGACGTTGTGATCCATCGACATTTCTTCAAGCTGGATCCCTCAAAGACTATCGATCACTCAGTCGATTATTTGCCTCCAGCGCCCGCAGAGACCTTCATACCTGCAGACAATGAAGAAAGTCTTATCAATGCCGAAAATGATATCGCCAAGCTCATAAAGTTTGATCTGGCTGTACGCAACACTCTCTTTAATACAGCCTCCACCCCAGCTGATGAAGCTTACTACACAGCGCTTGAACTCGGAAAGACTCCCACACACCCTCCCGCTTCCGTCACTCTCCAAGCACAGCGGCAAGGAGGCACGACTCCTAGAGCTGATGTTGACTTAGCTTATTATCTGGACTGTGGGACAAGCAAACCCACTGGCTTCGCTCTCCGCGACTACAACATCAGTCTATGAGCGTCAGGATCAGCTTCTGAACCCAACAGAAGAGCTACTAAACAGAGAAGGCTATTCTCACTCTCTAACACTGGTCAAAAGCGAGGAAACAACGCTCAGCTAATCCTCTCCTCCTGTGGAAGAATAAAGGAGTACATGCCGGTGAGCGTCCAGCATCCCTGACCGAGATGATTCAACTTGAAACCGATGCATATTTTGACTGCGTCTGGAACGCTACTACCAACCCGACAGGTATCGTTTTGAATCCATCTGTGATATTCATCACCAAGGGTTTCGTGCTATACTTAATGCAGGAACTGAGTATTGTATGACTGAGATAAGATGGGCTGAAGCTTACATGGGTGACATATAAATTTGAAGACTTGGTTAGTGCTCCCCATCTGTTCAGAATAGGGATTCATGATAAAAGGACCAAATTTGCACGCTACATGCTGACGCAGCGCCAGCATAGACTTGGACCCGTTCTGAAGCTGCCTCTGATCCGCCATCAACCTGAACACCGCTTAAGACAAGCGTTGCACAAACTGGCCAACTCTTCTCTACGCTTTGATGATCAAGCGTCCACCAGCGGTTCTTCTCCATGTCCTGTCTGAACTGCACCCCTAGCCACTGTGAAGACAACTTTTCTCTCATGATGGCAATTATGCCTCCAGTCTCTCTATTCGACAAAATCTTCACAGACAATCTGCGACAATGGGATGGCTCTCGGATCAATTCTTTCAGAGGATATCCACTTCTTCCGTCTATTCGACAAGAAGTCTCCAGTCACTATGATTTTGGTTTATCGCTGCTAGAAAGATCTCAAGCGCTTGCTTCAGCCATCTACCCATACTTGGAAGAGTATTACCGGCTCCGCGTTCCCGACTCTCGGAAACCGAAGACTCTCCCAACAGATCGGCTAATTGGCTTCTCACAACACTATTGCCCAGATGCCTTATTCTCCATCTGCAAAGCGCCCTCCAAACTCTTTCCCACTCATGTGCTGGATATCCTCGGGCCACTGTATATCAGGGCACTGGATAGTCCTATCAGAACGTTCATTCAAGGTACTTATCTCCCCACTCTACATTTGAATGAACTCCTGCAGACTGCTACGTATCCATATGCAGATGAACCGTTTGCCAGCTTGGACTTTCGGTTTACGGACTTTAGCCGAATAGAATCAGAATTTCCTGCAGCACCAGCTGAACTGTTACCTGCTCCTGAGCGCCTATTAGAGTTACCTCAAGCGCCTCATTCTCCCAGTCCAACTGAATCCGACTCTACTGCATCCACCGAGTCCAACACACTGCTCCAGAGCTTCGAGGAACAGTATTTGATCCTACTAATCAAGTACCTATTGAATCTCTCAAACACACATCTCGTTTTAAGCCTCAAGTCCGCCCTGCACTTCCACACGCTCAACCGTCCATGACTGAATGCCTCACTCAAATACAGCAACTATCTACAGCTACTCAGGCAAGTCATGTGGCTTTAACCAATGATCTACAAGACCGGTTCACGGCTCTCGAGACCTCTCTCACAGACGCTAATCAAGCTCAACTCCTGGTCATGAAAGAACATTTCGACCAGCGTCTAACCACTCTTGAGGCCTCTGTCGCTCAGATTGCTGCTCAAGTCAGTCTTCTTACTCAGCATTTCATACAGACTGATGATGGCAATAAGGGGGAAAAGAAGGGAGAAAAGAGGAAATCGTCAACATCTAAAGATCAAGTTCCTCCTCCACCATCCAAGCGTCACACATTGATACTTCTCTCACACTGAGTGCAGAACCAAGGTATCCCTATCCCTCTTGGGTAACCACATCGGTTGAAGCGTCCAATAAGAAAGAAACTCCCAGAGTGCTCTCTATCCAACTCTTCCATTGCCTTCAAGAGCACTGCTTGAACATTTGACATTCCTCTTCTCAGAGCATCAATTCCAGAACCAACTGATCCAGCAGTATTAGCCTTAGAAAGAAAAATGTCTGACTTCGACCAACCTTCAGAATTTGCCTACGATACATAGGCATCAGTCCAGAGGAATGGGATAAACACTTCATTGCCTTTAAGGCACGACAAGTTCAAGAAAACAAGCACATAATCAGTAAAGATCATGCTGCAATGATGACGTTAGAAGATCAGATAACTGAAGCAATCCGTGCTGAAATGACTAAGAGATACAAGATCAAGCCACGATCTTAATTTTTACTTGTGCCTCTCTCTTTTTAGTTGTAAAATGCCTGTACTGTGAATATATATATAAAATGCATTTTACAGCTGAAACATCTCGTTAAAGCTCAAACTAACTTACTAACTTACGCTAACCTTCAGGTATCTAACGCTTGAACCAAATAAGTATTGCCATCATCAAAAAGGGGGAAATTGTTAGGAATTTCATATTAGATGTTTTGATGATGACAAATAGGACTTTCTGTTAGACTCCGAAAAGTGTAAAAGCTTTCATAGAATGTTATGTATAAGTACCTGAAAGCTTATTTATCTTAGGCTTATAGTATTATCTTTGTAGAATTCCTTAGACTAAGTATGTGACACTAAAACACTTAGGAAAATTCTGGGTGAGTCTACCAAGTGATGAAGGTGAAGATCAAGCGTCTAAAGCTACAATGGATAAATATATCTTGAAGCGTCCGTCAAACGCTTTAGGGATTATCCCAGTGCTCAAACTACGAATGGATAACTCAGGCCGAATACTCAACATCAAGTGAAATGACGGAATTCTCAGTGAGACCATCAAGACAAGATTGAAGAGTAAGCGTCTGAAATTCAGGATCAGTCCAAGCGTCTGTTAAAAAAAAAAACCCCAAAGAATTAAAAGAATTGCAAAAATCAAACGTACGAATGATTTCCAACGGAAATATAAGACAAGATGCATTAAAAGTCGGATAAGTGCTATTAAAATATAAGCACTATAACTTATGGGCAAGCCATATCTTTGACCTAGACTGTCAGATTTATGAAACCAAGACCATGCCTAACCAATTAAATATACCCAAAGTTAGAAATGTCTGAACTCAAGAATGTTTGGGGAAACGAGACTCCAACCGAGTCAAACGGACAAAAACCACCAATACCTTATAAATAGCTCTTTCAACAAACAGTAAATGATAAAAAAGTGACACACACAAAATTACCTACCTTGTTGAAAGAAAAGCTTACTAAAATCATAGCCAAATATCCATATAAGCTTTTCACAAATATTCCAGAGACAGTCACCCATATCTCAAATCTCTTGTTAAGAAGAACCTATACTACCATTGAGATATCCCAAGTTGTTTGAACTTCCAAAACAAACAAACAAACCCGTGACCAAAACCATCAACCCTTTCATCTGAGTGAGAAAGCTGGTTGACTTGCAAATATTTTTGTGTAAAAGAAGCTTGTTGAAGTTGATCTCTATTGGAGCTGAAATCTGTGTGACCAAGGAGTTCCGAGATCAAGAGTAACTTGCACCATTTCTGAGTGAAAGAAGCAAGGGGATAGAAGATCTTTTGGAGCTGAAATCTGTGTGACCAAGGAGTTCCAAGATCATATCCAATCTCCCTCTATCTTGTAGAAGTCTCTGTGTGACTCTTCGATAATCATCATAGTGGAAAAACCTCCCTGATAAAAGGAGAAGAAGGACGTAGCTGGGATTACATCACCCAGTGAACCTTACAAATATCTTTGTCATTACCTCTTTAAGCATTCATTGTTTTACTGCTTTACTATTCATACTGCATACATTCTGATAAAGTCTTAAAACAACTAAGCGACTACTTTCGATTAATTAACTGAACGCTAAGCTATAAATACTTCCGCTGTGCTAACTCTGATTTAGTGACTAAACTCTGCCCTACTTTGGTAAGCGTTGAAATCACCGAGTCTAAGTTAACGTTTCTCAAGCGTCACATCCAGCGCTTAAACTTGTCAAGCGTTCAAATACTTCAAAGTGATACGAATTTTTAAGAAGTCGAAAAAGACTTCAGGGTCTATTCAACCCCCCCCCCCTTCTAGACCCTTTCGTATACCACTTGGGACCAACAATTATTATTATTATTATTATATCTTTTTTAACTATCAATTTACTTCTTTTTTTTCTCCCTCAATTTTTTTTCTTTGATTATTTTATTACCGCTAAATAAAATGACTCACTAAATAATCATATCTGAGTGTGCCCCATTGCACTATACCCATCTATCTACACAACACATGAAGATTTTGTACTAAATAATCAGTATAACGAGTTGCATTTTTCTGAAAAAATGTCGAAATGACCCCACTGATTTAGCTTCAGATGATATCTAATGGTTCATATGTTTTATACTTATTCTCATTATCAAACTTTTTGTATGAGTTAAAATCTCTGGTATGTAAAATACATGTTTAACAAAAAAAGGTATAATGTTTAGTTCAGATAATTTTTAAGTTTTCTTACGGCAGGTGAACATGGAATCTAATTTTTCAATACTTAGTGTTGGGAAAAGTGATATGTGAAAATTGTGCATTATCCACTTTTGCACAAAAAATTCGAACACCATAAGTATCGGTGATCTAAATAGTATTGATAATTATTCTACTCCCGAAGTAGATAAGTTTTGAATTGCGAATTTCTCAGATTCGAGTTGAAAACGAATTCTAGAAGAAGTGCTAAAGTTGGTGTTTGGAATGTGTTTTATTCCCACAGTTGGAAATATAATAAATACTAGTTAAGTATGTTTATATACATTGTAGGTCTAAAGATAATTTTGGCCCTTGGGTATGACATTTTTGTGTGGGTTTGAAGGGTAAGACTTAGCCTTAGTCCGTTTCGCGCGCGTGCCACCCGCCTCTGTCCGGCTCGGTCGTGGGCTATGGCGGCTTGGGTCATGGGTTATGGCGTGGGACTCAAAGAATTATCTATTTGGGCCAAATCTGAATTAATTTTAATTAATTTGGTCCCAGTTATTGCTTTTTGGGCCAAAGTTAAATTAATTTATTATATTGGCCCAGTTTCCTATTCCAGCAGAAAGTCTGAGATGAAACAACAAAGCTGAAACGAAAAAACAAAGGCACTTTTTCGTTTTTGTTTTCTTTCTTTAATTCTGATTTTAATTTGAATTGAAACATACAAAACAGGGATTATCAGGCTGAAACGTTTGCTGTTACAAATTCAAATTAAATCATACTTAATGAGAGTTAATTGATTGTCGGA